>VZRF01003802.1:7439-18160 GCA_013396875.1 Vireo altiloquus | reverse complement strand
AGCTTCTCTGAAAATTATTGTTTCCAGAAAGGGCTTCCTCTGGACCTGGGGCAGTGCAGGACCAGTATAAAAGGCATCCCAGCTTTTCACTCTCTCATCCACTTCACTGCCCTTCTTCTCCTTTGGAAGCAAGTGAGTTGGGAGCTCTGTCCTATGCTGGGCCTGGAGCTGCCTGTTTGGGGAGGGGATGGGGGGATGTTTGGTGCGGAGAGGGGCTGTGTCTGGGCTGAGGGGGCTCTTGTTGTCCTGACTAAGAAAGTGCTTTTGTGGGCCTGTCAGTCCTTGCTCAGTGGTGGGGGTCAGGCAAAGAGTCGCGTGCTCCTCCCTGCAGCAGCTCCAGCTCCCCGGCCAGTCTGTGTCTTGGCTCCCTTGTGGTGGGTGGAGAGGTGGTTCCTCAGCCATCCCCATCCCCATCTTGTCCCTTTCTTTTCTCCCAGGTGCACCTGTGACCCAGAGCCATGTCCAGCTGCCAGCCCTGCAACCCTTGCTACCAGCCCTGCACCCCTTGCTACCAGCCCTGCACCCCTTGTTACCAGCCCTGCAACCCTTGTTACCAGCCCTGCGGCCCCTGCCCGCTGGCCAACAGCTGCAATGAGTGCTGTGTCAGGCAGTGCCAGGACTCCACCGTCATCATTGAACCCTCCCCTGTGGTGGTGACCCTGCCCGGCCCCATCCTCAGCTCCTTCCCACAGAACACCGTGGTGGGATCCTCCACCTCCGCTGCTGTTGGCAGCATCCTCAGCTGTGACGGAGTGCCCATCAACTCTGGGGGCTTTGACCTCTCCTGCATCACCAACCGCTACTGCAACAGGATCTGCTAAATCTGCTGGTGACAGCCCCACAGAAGGATCTCCTGGAACCCAGAAGATGGAAATGGACTGAGCATGGAGAGTCTGACCATTACTTTCAGAAGCACTGAGCATCCATGGCTCCACCTGCACTGGAGGAGGGGTGCCTGGGCACTCTGAAACCATGACCCTTGTCCAGCTTGCCTGTTTCCCTCCTGTTCTTTCTGTTCTCTGCTGTTTTGTCTTCCCCTGGGCTGTGATCACTGGTTAAGTTCCATCCAAGGTGTGAACTGCACCCTGACCAAGGGACAGAGTGTTCTACCTCCCCCTGGTGCTCCCTGCACCACAGTGTGCACTCAGAGGACCTCCTTTCCCTCTTCCAACTCATTAAAGTTTTTCTGCATCTCAGCCTGTGCCTCTGTGTGGTCCTTCTTTCTCCCCATTTTGTCCTCAGCTCCCTGAGAGAATGGTGTTGCTCTGGGGGCATGTGGCAGGTACAGATGAAAGCACAGGATCTTCTCTGAGGGAAGGAAGGATGAGTCATAGGTTCCTGTCTAGAGACCATCCCTTGCCACTGAGGAAGATGTTCTTAGCTTCTGCAGAGCCACTCTGAACCCAAATTCCCTCCTCAGCCTTTGAGGACACCCTGCTGTTGATGAGGAGCCCAACCAATCTTCTCATGAGGAGTCCATCTCCCCAGCTGCACTGGTGGGTTTTTGGGAGGTAACAGTTTAAAATGGAAGATTAGCAAGGAGAAAGAAAATAAGTTGATTTTAGAGTTCTTTTCACTCAAAGGCCAAACTTGCACCTGGGAGATGCTAAAAATACTCATTGTGGAAATTTCACGCATTTGTGTTTGCTCTGGGTTGTTTTCTGCCTGCTGAAAGAAACTGAATTCTCTCAGAAAAGATAACAGAGTGTTGTTAAAGACTTTAAAGCATTTTCCCCATAAGCTCAGGCCTCCTTGTAGGAGGGGAAAGAGAGTTAAGAAGCTCAGAGATTATAAAAACACAGCCTTGTGAAAGGAGAGGCGTGCAACAGGCCCTGAGTTAAGCAGGGCACTGGCCTGATGCACACGCCTTTTTCCCTTATGAGACAGAATAAGTTCAGCATTGTTTATCTCCCCATTTTGCCAAAGTGGTGATGGAATAAATCTACCCTTTACACTTCAGGTGTAGATTTTTGCCATTTTGGTTACCTGCATATATTTCAGTTCACACATTTGGTGTAGTCGGCGACTGAAAAGAGTGACAATGCCATGGCTACGGGAAAGGTCAGGAACTGGGGAGGCTGTGACAGTGACTCCCCACTTTGGGATGGCCCAGCACTGAGCACTGGACCCCTGTAGCTGCTTTCCCAGCAACAAGAGCTCTGCCATGGCTTGAAGTTGATGATGCAGCTGTGGTCACTCCACAGTCCAACTGGATGTGCAATGTAGCCGAGGGTGGGGGTGGCACAATGCCACAGCCTTCTGAAAGCGTCTCCGACTGAGCCACTCGGTCAGTGCCACACACCAAACACACACTCACACCCTGGAGAGCTTCTGAGATGGACCCATGGCAAGGACACGGGGAAGGATCCTCGTGTGGTATTCCACGGGATGGGTTTATTGCAGCCACCAATGTGAAAGGAACCAGGGACAAAGATGAGCATCAGGGGAGGGTCCAAGTTTAAGTATGGGGGGAGGTAGGGGCGGAGAGAGCACCAGGGACCAACCCTCTTGGGGCACAGGGGCCATGCACAGGTGGGGCTGGGGTATGGGAGCCAACGGGGAAATAGTGAGGGAGTGTCTGGGGAACAAGGGCCAGTGGGGGAGCAGGGGAGGGAGAACATTCTGGAGCAGGGACAGGCAGGGTAGGACAGGGGCAGGGAGGCCAAAGGGCCAAGCAGGGGAACAGAACTGGGGTACATCAACATAATGCAACAAAGGATCCTGGGCAGAGATGTTTTTGTCTCCCACAGGGTCTGACCTCCTAGGCAGACCTCCTTATCAGCCCGCCACAGTGCAAGAATAACTGTGGAAAGCAGCATCTACATCTGCTCAGAAATTAGTGTGGAGGTTGGGATGGTGCACTAAAGAAACAGTGGTGTTCTGTATGACAGAGGTTAAAGTTGGCCATGGATGCCATTAGCAATAAAATCCCTTTGGCAGTTGGAATACCATCATCCTGCTAGTTTTGCAAGATTTAGAAAGCAGAGAGTAATCCAATGTCTCACTAAGCAAACTTGATGTAAGTCTGTGTTTCCAGTTGTTTTGGAAGCATCCCTGAACACCTCCTCCCAGAACAAAGATTGAGCAACATCTTTCTCCCTGGTCATCTTGGGAGAGCATCTGCTGGGGAAATGACACAGAGGCAAGGGCTCATATGCAGCAGAACTTTAATGAGTCAAGAGAGGGAAATTAGGTCATGTCGAGTGATGGTCATGGTGCAGTGAGCACCAGGAACAGATAAGAGATTGTGCCGCATGGCTGTGGCTGCGAACCCTCTGGAAGTCCATCTGCCTGCCCTACAGATGGAGCAGGGCCAGCAGGTCCTCCCCAGGATGGCTGTGTGGGGCTCACAGCCCAGGGGAGCACAAGGGCACAAGGACACAGGAGGGAAAGCAGAGAGGGACAGAGGGCAGATGGGCCCAAGGGATGGGCTGTGCTTCCCAAGAGCCCTCTTGCAAGGACTGCTGGGGTGGCTCAGCCCCTCAGGAGGCAACAAGCCAATTCTCCATCTCCAATGAAGTACTGCCTTGTTGAGTCCCTGGGTTCATACACTGGAATCATCGCCGGCAGCTTCAGCAGGGGAAGCACCTCGTGCCACAGAGGCCACTGCCCAAGCCCGAGAGGCCAAAGCCCCCAGAGTTGATGGGCACTCCCTGAGAGCTGAGGATGCTGCCAACAGCAGCGGAGGTGGAGGATCCCACGGCAGTGTTCTGTGGGAAGGAGCTGAGGATGGGACCAGGCAGGGTCACCACCACGGGCGAGGGCTGGATGGCCACGGTGGAGCTCTGGCACTGCTGGACACAGGGCTCATTGCAGCTGTTGGCCAGCGGGGTGGGGCCGCAGGGCTGGCAGGGCCGGCACGGGGGGTAGCAGGACATGTCTTGGGGCTGCAGCTGCACCTGGCAGAGAGGGTAGGGGGGTAAAACAGCATAAGGGGTGAGTAGAAGCCTGTAACACCACCACAAGAGAGAGAAGACACAATCTGGCACAAAGAGATGGAATTATCATAGGGAGGCCCACGGGATTCTCATTCTCCAAAGCCCAAAAGAGACCTGAAAAATGCAACCAAGTCCTCGGAGATCCCTTTCTAGCCCATATCACGGGAGGCACCTAACTGAGCCCCAGCCTCTCTCCATGTCACCTCTTTTGCACCCTTTCCTCTCCCATAGAAAGCAACCCCAAAATCAGGTGTAGAACAAGGGAACAGCTTTGTGCTGAAAAATCCCATGGAAGGATAACTATGAGAATTAATAAAAGAAGAATAAAGAGCTCAGACTCACCTTGTTCCCAAGAAGGTTGTGTGGAGGAGAGGAGTGGATGAGAGAGTGAGCAGATGGAACTGCTTTTATACTGCTCCTGTGCTGCCCCAGGCCCAGTCATTGCATGAGGACAGTAATTTTCCAACAGACTCATCTCCAAAGCAAAATATCCCACCTAATGCCCCAGGTTGTATTTTGTTTTCCATCAGCATTGCCAGTACATTTCCTCATTTCTGACATGCCCATTATGCTATGTAGGTTTCTTTCAAGTTCCAGGATGACAGATCCAAGGACTTCCCAAGAGGGATCATGTCACTATCACCAGAAGATGTACCCTCAAGTGTAGGAGGGGTCTGTGCAGATGTAGGACATGGAACTGGGAAATCTGGTGAGGTTCCTTTCAAACCTCCTTACTGGAAGGTTTGAATCTCCCCCTGCCAATGCAGGAGTCTGTCCTGGGTACATAAAGTCTCCTGTGCCTAATGATGTGACTTATCCTTCTCCCTCAGTCCTTTACAGATTTACCTGGAAGAGTCATCCCCTTTCATGGCAGTCTCTGGGGCTCTCATATCACTGCCTTCAGTCACCATGAAGAAAGAAAATGTCATCCTTCCTAAGCACCATGATTACTCCACAGTTCTGTGGAGGTCAGGTCTCTGCTCACTACATGACAGGTGTGTTGGGGCTTGGCACAGCACCTTGTTTGTCCCATTCTCCTCATGGTGCCATGAACTTTGGCTGCATACCTTAAACCCTGACCAGCAGGAGAGACTTTTCCAGAACATGCTGACTGTCCTGTGAGGCCCTGAAGCTGTGGGAGTGTTGGCAAGAAGGTCATGCTGACAGCAATGGCTGTTGTGGCTGCCTGAAGCTGCATACTTGGGTACAGCCCAGTGCTTGCACCAGCTTTCCTGGGTTATGGATGGATCTGCCCTTGCTGGAGGGCAGTTGTGTCCCTGCAAGGGACGTGGGTCTACAGACAGCACAACCTCCCGTTGGCCTCACACCAAAAGGCTGACACAGGGCCAACTCAAAATTATAGCGTGACTCGCCACAGGTAGGGAAAGCCTCTCCCTGGAAATTTGCCTACTGAAGGCATTCCCTTGCCCTCCTGGGATGCATCCCAGCTGCCTCCCATGTCTGCAGGGCAGAGAAGTGCATCACTCTGATGTTTTTTGAGAACTGGTTTTGTACCCAGGGCCCTTCTGAGCACATCCCCTCCCTCAGTGTTCTCAGGTACGTGGCACTGCAGGGACTGTCACTGACAACCCTCATTTACTTGGGAGTTGGGCAAGTTCCTGCTTCCCCAAGCATGCTGGGTTGCTCTCCAGGTGAGCCTTTTTGGGCATGGTAAACAAGGTATACTGAAGCACAAAAGCCAGGAAAATACTCAAGGCACAGGACCAGGGATAAGTCCCAACCAGTGGGGAAATGTTTTCTGCAACCCCTTCTATCCCTCTGCTGAGCATTCCAGAGAGCTCCTCAACACAGCACCGTCTCTTTGGCCAGGAGGATGAGGCTTGTGCCTCTGCTCCTCTCCCCAAGCCACCTCTCACAAGAGGAGAGAGCTGAGGGTTCTAAGACTGTAGCATAGTTCAGTCTCCAGCCCATACTGCTGGAAGAGGTTTTTTATTTCTGAGTGCAGATCTTGCCATTTTTCCTTCTTGAAGGCCAGAGGGCTCCTATGGCCCAGTTCTCCAGATAGTCTAGAACTCGCTTTATAGCAGCCATGACCCACAAGGCATTAGTTGGCTTTCACCCGTTGACTTTTGTCAGGTGGTCTTTTTTTGATACCCATTCACTGCTGGGAAGGCTCCCACCTTCTTATAACTCTTTTAGGGGATGCAGCAGCCTGAGAGATCTTGTAGGTGAAGACTGAGAGAGGCATTGTCTCCTCTATCTCCACTCTTCTGAGATTACCTTCCATCACCTGAAAGACACCCCCTTCCTAAGCAGCCCAGGATATTGTCGGATGCCATTTCCACCCAGAGTTGTCTCATGATGCCCTCCAGGACCCCTGTCCTCTGCTGCAAAGCTCTTTGGCAGCCAATCAGCTCCAGCCTGTAATGAGGCAGGAGATTTTTCTTCTCCCAGTGCAGGGTCTTGGATAAAGGAGTTAAACAGTGCTGGCCTCAGTCTGGGCCCTGCAGTGCACCAGGAGTGAGGGTCTGCCAGCTGGACTTTGTGCCCCTCATCCCAACCCTTGTTGGTGAGCAACAATTTTCAAAGATTTCAGTCCTCTCTACTATTCCCCTTCCCCAGCCTGTGTTGTGTCAGTTTGTCTCTAAGGATTGTTAAAGGCAACAGCATCAAAGGCCATAGTCAGATGAGGTGAACAGTTGCCGAACTTCCCTCACCCACCAGAGCCAGGCACAAGGTCAGAGAATGTAATGAGATTGTCAAGCCTCCAGAAATCCACGCTGACCCCTCATGTGCAATTTCTTCTCCTATTATCCTGAGAAATTGCTTCCAGGTTGATTTGCTCCATTACTTTCTCAGGAAATGAGGTGAGGCTGACTTGACATGGCTCCTTCTTCATGACCTTCTTGAAGACAAGAGGTCCACTGGCCTTCTTCCAGTCCTGAGATGTATTCTGTGAGAGCCTTTCAAAGGGAGTTGAGAGTGGCCTTGACCAGACACCAACCATCCCTCTTGGGTGCACGGCATCAAGTCACACACACTCGTGTCAGTCAATCTGTTTAAATGTTCCCACACCTGATCCTCCCCTAGTGCAGGCAAGCCTTTCCTGCTGATGACTTTCCAAGGAGCCCAATTTCTCTTGACAGCAATTCCTGCTAGTAAAAACCAAGAATCCATTAAGTACCTCCACCTTTCCTGTAAACCCTGTCCTTAGCGAAGCTGCTCCAGTCACGCTTTGGACTTCCCATCTACCTGGAAGAATTTCTTGTGCCCTCCACATATTTTGCCTGATTCAAAGCCAGGCAGGCTTTGATTGTCCCTAGTCCTTCATTCTCAGACGCAGTGGCAAACACTCTCCCCAGAGAGAAGCTCAGCAATAGGAAGAGAGCTGAAACTTCTTGCTACAAGGGTAGGTGTAAGCAATTGCAATTCACTTCTCCAAGCCAACATCCCCTGCGTTCATGGGACCCCATCAAACTTCCAACACATCTTCTACCTTCACTGACACAACGTCATCCAGGATATCCTTGGGTGCTTCATCTCAGCACATGAAAGCGGAGCAGGAATGTTGAAAATGAGGAAATGAAATGGCAGCACAGGTTGACAGAAACCAAAACACAACCTGCGCCACTAGGTAGAACATTTTGGTTTTGAGGTGAGTCTGTTGGAAAATTACTGCTGTCGTGCAATGTCTCTGGGCCTGAGGCAGTGCAGGAGCAATATAAAAGCAGGATCTTCTCCTCACTCTCTCATCCACTCCTCTCGCCTCCATCTCTTTCGGTGCAAGGTGAGTCTGAAGCTCTTTCTCCTCTTTCTCTTCATATTCCTCCAAATGCCCCTCAGCTCATACCTGCCCCCAGATGTACATGGGGTCTTGGAACTGCTATCACAGGAGAGGGAAGGGGAGGAAGTTCTACCATGACCAGGGACTGAAACCTGTTTAGTGTCTCCTGAGCTATGGGCTAGGAAGGAACCTCTTTGGGCTTGGTTGCTGTCCAGGGGGCTCTTCTGGGCAGAAAGGAGGGTGAAACCTGTGGATCTCGCTGCATAATCCCCAGCTCTTTTCTCCAACTTGTGACTTACCTCACTCGTAGTGGGGTGAAAGACTGCTTTTCATCTACAGTTTCTGCTCTGCTTCCCCCTGCCCTCTGTGCCAGGTGCAGCTGCAGCCCCAAGACATGTCCTGCTACACCCCATGCCGGCCCTGCCAGCCCTGTGGTCCCACCCCGCTGGCCAACAGCTGCAATGAGCCCTGTGTCCGGCAGTGCCAGGACTCCACCGTGGCCATCCAGCCCTCACCCGTGGTGGTGACCCTGCCTGGCCCCATCCTCAGCTCTTTCCCACAGAACACTGCCGTGGGATCCTCCACCTCCGCTGCTGTTGGCAACATCCTCAGCTCTCAGGGAGTGCCCATCAGCGCCGGGGGCTTTGGCCTCTCGGGCTTGGGCAGTGGCCTCTGTGGCAGAAGGTGCTTCCCCTGCTAAAGCTGCTGGAGATGGCCCTGGGGAAGGAACCCAGGGACTCAACAAGGCAGTACTTCATTGCGGATGGAGAATTGGCTTGTTGTTTCCCGAGGGGCTGAGCCACCCTGGCAGCCCTTGCAGAAGGGCAGGGCCAGCCTGGGCTCTCGGGAAGCACAGCCCATCCCTGCCTGTGCCCTCTGCCCCTCTCTGCTTTCCCTCCTGTGTCATTGTGCCCTTGTGCTCCCCTGGGCTGTGAGCCACACTCAGCCAGCCTGGGGAGGAGCTGCTGACTCTGCTACCTCTGTAGGGCAGGAAGATGGACATCTCCTGAGATTTCCACCTTAGTTATTTGGTGCAGACTCCTATCTGCCTCTGGTGCTCCTTTGATTCAGATTTACCTAGTTTTCATTTTTTGACTCATTAAATTTCTGCTGCATTTGAGCCCTTGCCTGTGTGTCATCATTTCTCCTGAATATGCCCTCACAAAATGACCAGGGGGTATGCTTGTATGGGGACCATTATCACAGGATTGCCTTGAATGTGCTTAGAGGGTGATCTTCTGCTTTTCAAACTTTTCTACCTATCTAGGGCTGAATAGAATGATTCAAAACAGTTCAGTGACTAGACCTACAGCAGAGATGCTGTCATGTGAAAAAGGGGGATTTCCTCAACCCTTAGTGTTTAATTTGTCTTTCAGTGCCTCAGGAAAGCCAAGACCCTTGTGCCTGACCATTCTGTCAGCGTCTCCTGAGGGGGACCCTGCACTGAGCTGTCCTGCTGTATCCAAGGGCAGCTTGACTGAGTCAGTCAGGGAAACACCGTGTAAGGGTGACCCCTCAGCAGGTCTTCCCACTTTTTGACCCCTTAGTGAGTCTTCCACTGTATTCAAGTATGTTCCCCTCTGTCAGAGACTGCAAACACCAGTGACGGACTGACAATGACAGTTTACGGAATAATACTCTTATTAATACAAAATTGTGACAGGTCAAGGTTCAAGGATTGCTAATGATAGTATCTGACTGCAAAAATGTATTCAAAGAAATACACAGCCAAGCACTAATCCCCAATAAAAGTATTCAGCATGCACAGAGTGTGGTTCTTATCCAATTAGCATCCTGGGTTCAGCCTGTCCACTCATCCCAGAAGATACAGTGGTGTCTTCCTTAACTTTTTCCCCATTCTCCACTTACTTTTATTGATTTATGTTTAGGTGGAGTGACTCTAGTCCTCACACATACCTTTGTTACCCATGAGTGTAAAATTCACGCTTTGCTTTTAAAAGGTACAGCCAAAAAGAACAGAGAGCACCTGCCCAGTGAGGGAAGGTCGTATCTCAGGGGCAGGGAAATTTAGGAGGGAGTTGTGCATTAATATTACAATTAGACTGTAATGAACCAAGTTCATCGCAGGAGAGTGGTTTTGCCCCAGCTGTTGGCTCAGCAGCAGGACATGTCTCTCCCTGGTTGGCAAGTGCTGAGTGGTTTATGGGCTGCAAAGGACCATGGAGTTCCCCTCCCTGCAAGGAGTCCAACAGAGCCTGGCTGCAGTGTCTCCACTCCGTTCCACCCTCCATTCCATCTCCTTAGCAGGTGCTGTGGTTGCAGATTGTGGGTGTGGGGAATCACTGTGGAATAGGTTTCAAGTGCTGCCAACTGCGTTCCATCTAGGGAGCAACAACTGTATTTTACCCCATCATTTCTGTGCCATTATAACTTCTGTTAGGACATGAATGTAACTTCTCATTTTCCTCTGATTTTACCCCAAACCATCTTTCCACAGATGGTTTTAGGTCTCCCACAAAGCATTCCCTACTCCACACTCAGCAAGCCCCATTCCCTCATCCTTCCTCCTCAACCAAGTACTCCAGCCCCCTCACCATCCAGTCCCTCTTCTGCTCAACTTGCTCCACTTGGCCAAAATCTTTCATAGGATCATAGAATTATTTGGAAAGGGCCTTCAGATCTTCTAGTCCAACCAAATATTTAACACTGTCACACCCACCACTACACCATATCACAAAGTGCTTCATCTACAAGTCTTTTAAATACCTCCAGGGATGATGACTCAATTACTTTCCTGGGCAGCTTGTTGCCATGCTTGACAATCATTTCAGTGAAGAAATTTTTCCTAATATCCAATGTAAATCTCTCCTGGTGCTGATGTCTTAGGTTTTAGCTTTTATATTTTTCAAATCCTGTACTGCTAGTGTAGCTCTGAAGTTTTCTGTAGCTTGTTAAGTGCTGTTCTCTATGCTAAGATAGACATAACAAATCTCTGACTTGCTCTCCAAGGACACCCAGAACAAGAACTGTAAACCATCATCTTGGGGAGAGGGGGGCAAGCTTGGGGAAATTGCATC
>VZRF01003801.1:19222-54139 GCA_013396875.1 Vireo altiloquus | reverse complement strand
CTATCAGGATCCAGTGGGGATTAACAAGGGGATCATGTCCACAGTTCTGCCCTGCACCTCTGTGCTGGTTTTGGCTGGGGTAGAGTTAATTTTCTTCCCAGGGGCTGGTATGGGCTTGTGTTTTTGACCAGTGCTGAACTGAGGGTTGATAATACAGAAATGTTTTTGCTGTTGCTGAGCAGGGCTTGCACAGAGCCCAAGGCCTTTCCTGCTTTTCTTACTGCCACAGTGGTGAGGGGACACAGCCAGGACAGGTGACCCAAACTGATGCAAGGAATATTCCAGACCAGGTGACATCAGGCTCACTGTGTAAAATGGGGGAAGAAGAAGGAAGCAGAGGACATTTGCAGTGATGCCGTTTGTCCTCCCAAGTCACTGTGATATGTCATGGGACCCTGCTCTGCTGGAAATGGCTGAACACCTGCCCAGCCATGGAAAGCAGGGTATTAATTGGTTACTTTGCTTTGCTTGAGTGTGCAGCCTTTGCTTTCCCTATTAAACTGTCATTATCCTAACCCATGAGTTTTCCAGCTTTTACTCTCCCAATTCTCAGGACTATGCCAGTGTGCTTCCCACTGCTCGCAGTGTGGTTCACACAGACCTCCTGCTTTCTTTCCGTTTCTCTGCTGTGAAAACCAACACACATGTGGCCACTCCTGGGATGTGCTTGGCAAGCATTGGAGCACAGATGCCAAGCTCTAGGATGCTTTTTCCAGGACTGATGAGTGGGATTGTAGCTGTATGCCTGGCTGAATTTCTTCATGCTGCTCCTGGTTGGCCCAGATCTGGCTGCCAAAGCTACTAAAGGAGTTGCCAACAGGACTGGTGTGAGGATTAGTCTGGGTTACCTGTTTTAGCCTTCAGGATGCTGTGATCTTTCCATGTCCCTTTCTCAAAAGGAAAAAAAAAACACCTGAAAATATGAAAATTTGTTCAATTGACATGGGCTCTCATGGAATGAAACACTCAACATAGTCAAAATTTATGGTTTTTTCCAGAGTATGAGGAATGGTGGGTTTTACAACACACAATCCGGTTGAGTTTCACTTTACTTCTGCTTTTACGTACATTTACCGACTTGAAAACATAAAACCACTGCATAATTGCAGTACAGTGTGGCCCAAGTAATCTGTGAATTTGTGGAACATGTCACCAGACTTTACAACTTTATATCCCTCAGTTGTGTATCAAATGGGATACGTTCTCCTTAAGCATCCAGACAGTTTCTATTTAAAGGAAAAAGTAACCATTTAATTACTTTCTGTGGAGATCAGCTGTCTCTTTTTACCACTCAGCATTCACACAATGTGTTCCAGCAAGGTTAGAAATTTTAAATCAAAGTTATTGATTTAATTGGTATGAAGTGGTGGGGTTTAGTTTTAATTATCTTCTTTTTTTAAAAATTATTTTGAGTGGTTTGGGGGTTTTATTGGGGTGGGGGTTTTTTTGTGGTTTGTTTTGGGGTGGGATTTTTTTGTCTTTTTGCTTTTTTTGCTTGGTATTTGGTTCTTTTTTCATAAGTTCACACATAAATTCCTGTACATGAAAGAGCAGTTTAAATCATAATCTTTTCAAAAGTACAGTCACATAAAGCAAAATAAGTGTTCATTAAATTCTGAAGGAGAAAAAGATATTTCCCATAGCATTTTCTATTTCTAGAATGCTATCAGTAAGCCTGACTGTAATGACTAGATCACCTCTTCCTGGAGATTTCACAGCCTTAGAAAAAGACAGATCTCTGCAGAATAATTTGGAATAATTTGTATCTACACAACTGCGGATTCTTTGGGACTCTTTCTACTTCTGTTGGCAAGTGGAATAGTGAAATATCAGGAACACAGAATTTATTTACTGGTTCTTCATGCAGTCAGATTATAATGGAAAATATAGACAAAGGTAATAAATTCATAATGAAAAGCTGCACAAGGACACCAAGCCTCATGTCTTGATTTCTCTGTCTCCTGAAGCTGGAAGTTTCTCTTTCTTCCCCTTATGACCAGGAGGCAAAATCTTTGCCAAAATCAGTGACAGGATCTTTTCAGTTCACGGGTCTAGAATCAGAGCAAGGCAGGAAAGCCAAAGGTTCTTCAAAAAAACCCAAAAAAGGGTAGAAAAAAATGGTCTCAATTTGCTACTAGATGTACCTGGAAAAGGAATGGTTGTTTTGAGTCATCATGATGAGGAATTGGGCCAAATTCAAAGTGCTTTGGAGGATGCAGTTGAGCATATTTGCTATTGTGTGTCCATGAAATGGACTCATCTGAGTGTATCTGCATTACCAGGCAGATAAAAACAAAGAGATAAAATTAATTTTGCCTGTAATCTATAAAAATTACAGATTCTCTAGGATTTACAAACTACAATAAAGGAGAGAAATTATAACAAGCAAATATATAGTCTCAAGGGATGTAAGACTGAGAGATCACAGATAATAAAGACAGATCTTTATTCACAATATGTGCACCTAATGTGGCTGTCTTCTGCTCTTTAGATTGTTTTTGTTTGCGTTTTTTTTTTTCTTTTTTCAAAATAACAGACAGCTGAACAGAGATGGCTGGCTGAGAAATTAGAATTATCTTGCCTTTTTATTTTCATACCTAAATAGAGTAATCATACCCCATACAGTGGGGAAAAGGAAGGATAAAAAAAAGAGAGAAAAAAATATGCTACATGCATAGTATGTTAACGTGAAGGAAACAGCAACAAGAGTTGACATTTTGGCATTCAGAACTTGCTTTTACAGGGGTCGAAGTGGTGGAATGTCAACATCCTTCACTTTCTCCTAGTGAAATACCTGCTATAAAGTGTAAACGAAGACCAAAGAGCTTTTTTTCCACGTTACCTTGCCAAAACGTCTGGATTTGTGTTTATATGTGTTTGCATCACGGGGTTATCCTTCCAGAAGAGAGCTCTTTTCCATCCGGACTGAACCCGGCCATTCCCTCGCTCCACACTGTCCCACAGCGTCACGTGACGAGGGGGAAGGACACCTCAGGGGAACGGGTCCTGGCAGCTGCACGGGTGGTCCAAAAAACTACCTTGCGGGAGGGAAGGATAAGGGGGGTCCCGTCTAGCTCCGAGCAGAATCTCGTGGCTTTCTGGTTCTGCTCCCTGCTCGGTGACGGGCACAGCGTACCGGGAGCGCACCGGGACCCGGCGGAACGCGGGAGCGCACGCAGCTGCCAGGACCTGCCCAGAGCGCTGGTGCGCATGTGCGGCCCTCTCTCATCCTCGTTCTTCTCCTCATCCTTTTCGTGATATTTTTCCTCCTTTTTCTGTTTTTCCCGTTCCTGCTCCTCTGCCACCGCGGCCATGGGGAAGCTGAACGTGGTGATGCTGCGGTACCTGTCCCGGGAGCACTTCAGAGTGCTGACTGCGGTGAGCGGGCACGGGCAGCGGGGCCGGGCCGGGGCTGGTCTGGCCTGGCCTGGCGGGCGGGCGGTGTCGGAGCCGACGGCGGCAGGGACCCGCCTGTGGTGCCGCTGCCTCCCGTGGGGCTCCGCGCTGGCCTGGCCTACTGGGGAGGGCCCGGTTCGGGCCGGTGTTTTTTATGGCCGCCCGGTTGGGAGGAATCGGGATGGGCAGGGGGTCCTTGGGCACGCTCGGGGATTCTCTGGGGGTGCCCAGGAGGGTCCCTGGAGATGCTCTGGTCGTTCCTGGGAATGCCCGCATGATCGCAGACCCACCTTGGTGAGGCCGCATCACCAGCGTCTCCGCTCTCTCTGCTCCCCGTGACTGGGGCTGAAATCTATTCAGCCATTCACGTGTGGCTGGTACTCAAGAACTTCCCAGGGTGGGTTGTTGTACATAAGCTGCAATGAAATTGTAACGTGTGTTAAGTCTTACAGCTTAGAAGACTGAAGTCTCAAAATCTAGTCTTTAAAAATGGCATCCTTGAGAAGGGATTTTACTCTTGAGCAGGATCTGATATTTCGTTGTTGGACACAGGGCTAACAAATTTGTCTTTAATTACTCTTTCAGGTGGAAATGGGCATGAAGAACCATGAAATAGTTCCTGCTGCCTTAATTGCTTCCACTGCCAGCCTTAAACATGGTGGCTGTAATAAAATTTTGAGAGAGCTGGCGAAGCACAAACTTCTGGCTTACGAACGAACTAAAAGTGAGTTTGAATTTTGTGTTGGACTCCCTTTCTCATCCCCAGTGCCTCACAGTGGTACATGCCCAGCAGGTTGGAATGTAGGAGTGACGAGAGTGTTTGCTTTGCCTTCTCTTGGACTTAGCCTGGGAATGTGGGTTTGTGTAGCACCAGATGCACTGTCTGCATATACCTGTAGAGGTGACAAGAGAAAAAAAAGATGAACAGTTCACTTTCTTTTTTGCTCAGAATAAAGTGAAAATAATCATCACTTGAAGCAGTGTTCAAGTGCGTGTACAAATCAACTCAAATGAGTGATATCCTCACAGTTCCGGAACAGACTGCACAATCTTTGGACATTTCACTGCCTCAGGAACAGCTCCTAAAGCAATTTTTATTATCTGCCATGTGACAAAGTTGTGCAGGCCTTTCCGCATTCCCTTCAGCCCTTTAGTTGGATCTGGCTCTGCAAACATAGCGCAGAAGTCTGTGGGAAATACCTCTCCCTTTAGTCCCAGTTCTTCAGAGGGTTGAGGGTTGCTCCAATCCAATTTAAACATCTCCACCATTCAGTCAAACTGGGCTGGTAAGAGCCAAGGGTTGAAGTATTACGTGGGTGTTACGTACTTTAAGAAACAAGAAACAAGATTATGTTGAGACTTATTGTAAGTATGATGTATGCATAGTAAGGAGTGAAATGTATTTATTTTTTTCGCAGCTGTGCAGGGTTATCGGTTAACTAATGCAGGATATGATTACCTGGCTCTCAAAACTCTGTCTTCCCGACAAGTCATCAATTCAGTGGGAAACCAGATGGGTGTTGGCAAAGAATCAGGTAAATAGAAATAAGATTTTAAATAATTTTTTTAAGCGTACACATCTGTAATATTGCATATATTTTGGTAGAAACTAGGGGAGTTTTCCTCTGGATAGACGGATCAGTTAAACACCGAGATGTGTTCGAACATAGCATGTTCAAGTGCTATGTGAGGCTTCTGGATACATATGAGTATTTCTGTACAACAGTGTAATTGCACTTTGCCCATTTTGTCTGTTTCTTAGTTCATAATTTTAAAAGGTACTTTTCAGGCAGGTGCTGCTCCTGTTGTGCTTTGTGAAGAGTTTCAAACCATTTAACAAAAAGATGATTTGAGCTTTTTCATCTCATGTAAAAATAAGGTAGTAAAGTAAAATAGGCTAAAAACTATTGGAACACTATCTTGGTTCCTCTTATGTTCATGTAATTTGACACAGAATGTGACTTTTTTAATTGCAGAAGAGGGGGACAAATTTGGGACAAATGCTAGAAATTAAATTTAGGGTATTTGCTAACGCTTTACATTAAAGAGTCTGGTTCCTTGAGTTGTCTGTCCACTCAGCAGGAAGGAGAAGCTCTTGCAGGATGTGGTTAAGAACACCAGAATACTGAAAGATGCTTCAGATCCCATCAGCATTTCCTCTATTGCAGTACCATGAACTCTTTAACAGTAATTTCTTCATGTTCAGATCTCTGATACATACAATGTAATTAGCTGTCTTTGCTAACTGTGGTAGAACTTGTGTGTCACAGACAGTGAGGAGTGAGGTAACAAAAGTTCACTGCATTTTTTCAGCTTGCTTGTTAGATATCATTAATTTCTTAGATCTGTGCTGTTATGTATCTTCTAGATATTTATATTGTTGCCAATGAAGAGGAGCAACAATTTGCACTGAAATTGCACAGGCTGGGGAGAACCTCCTTCCGCAACCTGAAAAACAAACGTGACTACCACAAGCACAGGCACAAAATGTCCTGGTTGTACTTGTCCCGGATAGCAGCAATGAAGGAGTTTGCCTACATGAAGGTAGGTGGCCACTCACGCAGTGCCAACAGTGGTGGGACAGGCTAGAAGATGCCCCTCAGGCTGTCTTTTGATCAATTTGTGTTTGCAGTACTGGTAGGATTTGTGCTTCATTTTTTCTTTCTCCTAATGGACTTAAAGTATACATTTCAGAAACTTTAGGTGCTACCTGCTCTGTACGCTTCCCAGTGCCAAAATTAAGCTTTGCCATGGAAATCACTTGGAGCAGAATCAGGTGCCATGAGAGATTTTCAAATTAACCATGTCATCTATGGATAGATAATCTGTATGTCATGAGTTCTGCCCTTTTTCCTTTAAAATATATTGCATAAACTAGGAAACAGCTATCATTTCTTAAAATTAATCTATTTTTTATTTTACCCAACTTTCACTTGTTGCTGTGCTATTGAGGGAAATATTTCAGATCAAAACTGGTGTTTTGATCTTAAAAGGCATACTTGGTTCTGTACTGTGAGAAGAGATATCATTTCGAAGCATATATTACTACGTTTGAATTCTCTGATATTTTACCTGCTTTAAAAAAACACGTATAGTAATGAAAGATGATTGCTGAAAACTAATTGTTAATAAAGAACTAGTCTTCTCCTTCTGTACTATTCAAGAGTAATATATACGTAAATTATGATTTTCTTGTTCTTTTAAAAAAGAACCATGATGGATTCTCTCAGTGGCCTCCACAGAGAGAGAACTAACACCATCATTCAGTACTTCTGTATTGGTCCAGGTGGTCCAACTGGTAAAGCCTTAGGTGGGCAGAACTTGTAGGAATATAATTGTAGCAGTCAGTTTCCCTGAGCAGAGGGTTAGGGCAGTATTAATTGAGTGTTGAAAAGCAGTTACAGTATAATACTTAAGTTATAAAAACTGTGTTTATGTTGCTTTAACTTAGGACTATCTTAGAAAAGTTCACTGGTAACAACAGGATGAGTGAAAAGAGAATGAACCCATTAAAAAGTTGAGTAGATTGAGAGAATGACTAAGTTTGTCCTAGAAAAGGCAAACAGGAGAGCTAGTATGACCTACCTTTGGTTAATCTTAAGTGTGATATAATGCTGATTATTGCTATTTAAGAATTAATTTTTTGTGTTTACAGCAACTGAACATAGGTTGACTAATCAGACAGGAGTGTATTGGCAGCAACTTAATGTGGAATTCTTTTCTAATGCCCAACACCCTATTTCCAATTATCTGCTACTGATTACTCGGCCTAATGTACCAGATAAGGTTCTGTAATTTCTCCACCCTGTTGTGGTTTTCTTCCAAATTTATGATAATTTAACTGTGGGCAGTACACTCAGTGTCTAAACTTAAGAATTTTATTTTTCTTGGAAATGAAAGTTCAAATGGCTGTAAGGCTGTTTTCCTTCCTAAGCATGTGATTGGGGCAATATATGCTGCTATCGCAGTGATGTGTACTGCTTATCTTAGATGTGGTTTTGTTAATATATGTAATATTTTCTTAACTATTTAATTTTAATTCTTCAATGTGGTGTCTCTTTCCAGGCTTTGCATGACAGAGAATTTCCTGTTCCAAAGCCCATAGACTACAACAGGCATGCAGTTGTTATGGAACTTGTTGATGGATATCCTTTGTAAGTAGTGAAGCTTGAATTCTCTGTGTTACCTTAGGGAAGGTAACAGGGTTAGGGTTTTTTCTTGTTTTATACACAGAAATTGCACATTCTATATGTTGCTTTGTATATAGAGTGTTGAATATAATATCCCTCATGTTCTAAGATCCAGTTTATGATCCTTGCTCTGTTCATTCAGGTGAGTTTGTAACTCACTGTTATAGAACTCCTGCACTGTTTATGGAGAGTACCATGTATAATCTGATTTTGCACCTTTGAGAAAGTTTATTTTGCTTGAGTTTTCCTGCCTCTAGAAACATTAAATATTATTGAGGTTTGTGTGTGAAGGGTTGGTTTGGTTTTGAATGCAGAAGGTCTATTGTTTCATACAATGTACAATAACCCTGATCTAATCCAGAGATCTAAAGTGTTTAGTTACAGAACAAAACAGTCCACGCTCTTGTATACTATTCAAGACCTAAATTTTAATCAAAAGGGAATTAATTCCAAAGTATTACAGTTGAAGAGTAACGTGGAAAAGACTTTGTGTTCTGTCTTCATTTGTTAAATAATTCCACATCAGTTGTATAAACAGAACACTTCAAGTCCCTTGTGGAAGTCTGCAATGGAAGTTTACTTTTTCTTCTTTTCCTAACATCATCTAGAAAATCTGATTTTGTAAAAGAGAATGCCATGGGCCATTTGAATTTCAGCAGAAGAAGACTTAGGTCCTACTGACATGATAAGATTACCTAAAACTGGAGAAACATAAAAATTTGCTGCTCAGTGATTTACATAATGCATTATGGGAGACAATGAGTGTGAGTTTAGATGAGGTTTAGCCTGAGTATTAGGAGGTATTTTCTCCTCTTTAGGATAGAGAGGTAGTGGCACAGGTTGCTTGGAAAGGCTTCATGGACTCTCTACATCTCTGGAAGTTTCCTATCCCAGCTAGACAGAGACCTGAGCACTCTGGTCTGGTCTCAGATTTGACTCAGCTTTGAGGAGGATGCTGGATCAGAGACTTGAGAGCCCTTTTAACTTGAAATACCCTGGCATTCTGTCCGATGTATTAGATATACTTTATCTGTATTTTTTAGTTAGTTCAATTAATGTAAATAAATTAATTTCTAAATTTTTCAAGGTTCAGAATATTTTATTTAACTTTTCAGGTGCCATGTGCGCCAAATGGAAGATCCTGCCGCTGTCTACAGTGAATTAATGGATCTGATTGTAAAACTTGCCAATCATGGTCTGATCCATGGGGATTTCAATGAGTTTAATCTCATCTTGGATAATGACGACCATGCCACTTTAATTGATTTCCCTCAGATGATGTCAACATCACATGCAAATGCTGAATGGTAGGTTTGGATTTAAAGATGTTTTCAAGGTGAATCTGACAAATGCTGATGACAGCAAACAGACATGCTTCATGATGGGCTTCCATAAGTCTTTTCCTGAATCTTTTTCTGCCATTTTTGTGACACAGCACAAGTAATGTTCCAAACAAAGAATGAGTAGAAGTGTCTCTGCAGAATAAATATGTGATTAATTGCTTCTCAGAGATAATAATATTGTCCAGTTAAGAAACACTCAGAAATAAACTGCATCCAGTTTCTCTTCCTAGCCTTTTCACTGGGATCACTAATAGAAGTAATTTTCAAATAAAACCATGTAGGGTAAATGCTTCTCATTGCAATAGACTTCACTCATTTTTTGTTTGTACAATTCTGTATTTTTTACAGGTATTTTGACAGAGATGTTAACTGTATTAGGGAGTTCTTCAAGAAACGCTTCAACTACGAGAGTGAGCTCTTCCCAACATTCAAAGACATCAGGTAGAAATGACCAGATGTATTTGAGATCTTCTAGTTACGGTGGTAGTGTTGGTTTTCTGAGAAAAATGGATGCCTGTCAGAGATGCCTGTGGGAGAAATTTAAAAAGCCAATAGGCCTAACTGTGCAATTTTAAGTTATATTTTTATCATTTCTATTGTGTTTTCTTCCAGGTTACTGTAAGTGGTTTTCAAAAACTAAAGTGTGCTTTAAAATCCTCTGCTACCTTCTTTGTTTTCTTGCAGCCAAGGAAGAGAGATCAATCTAAAATCTTGATCCAAATGTTAAATGTCCAGGAAATTTTAGCAGTGATGCAGAATCAGCCTGTTTGACAGTTCTAATATATTTAGGATTAACTTGCGTTTCCATTTTAAAACTATTTTTACAATGCTTGTAAATAGGGTGACTGCCTCCTTGGGCATTATTACATTTAAACTTTTCTTCCTAATGTCTTTTTTTTCTTCTGAAAAGTAAACTTATTTTTCACTCATTTTAAGACCGAAACTGTTGCAGTGAAAACCATTTTATTTCATCCTGAGCACTTCTCCTAAGGAGTTCCACACTTTAATCAGCCTTCATACATCAGACCCTTTATTATTCTGTTTGCTTAAGCATGATTTGAACTTAAAACCAAATATTATTCCTGTAAAATAAAACAATTTCCTGTGGAAAAAAACCCATAAGTAGAGGTTAAGGAGATAGAATAATCTTTTGGAGAAGTTTCTTCTCTAGGATTACATTCTAAGTTCATATTTTACCTAAAGCTCAGCACCATCATGTGGTGTTTTGTTTGTTTCAACAGAGTATATCTTCTTTATTAATAGTGTGAGTAATTTCAGGCTAGCTTGATTAGCATTTTAAATCCAAAGTTTAGTATGTGGGTAACTTGGCTTATTAAATTTAGCATATTAAAAGAAGACATTGCTCTTTCACAGGAGAGAGTGTTCTCTTGATAAAGAGATTGCTGCCAGTGGCTATGCAAAGGAGATGCAGGAAGATGGTGAACTGCTTTACCCCGCAGATTCTGATGAGGATGACAGCACAGAGGTGTTAGAACTTGCAGAAGATGCTGAGAAGGAATTCAACTTCTTCAGCAAAGATGAAAAAAACAGTGAAGACTTCCTGTATGAAGTGGGTGATGTCTCTGAAAGCAGAGCCTTTGACAATGCCATGAGCAGCAGTGAGGAAGAGGCTGATGCAGCTGAAAGCAGTGAAAATACACAAAGACTGAGTATGGAGAGTTGAGTTCAGCCTTGGAAAAAGCTGCTGAAGGGCCAGCTCTGCTTTGGAAGTCCAGTGAAGATGCAGAGAGTTCTGCAATTTCTTCTTCTAAGGGCAAAAGATTAACTGAAAATGCTGCTGAACTGGAAGATCAGGCAGGTCAAAGAGGGTGCTGTGAGGGTAAGGAGAATGAAGATGAGTGCCCTGAGCTAGTCAACTCGTCAGCTTTAAATGAGGAATTCATGCATTACAGGTAAAGATTTGCATTTACTGTCTTGTTTAAACTGAAGACTAAAAATTCAATTTATTTTGAAAATACTGCAGTGAATACCTTTCCTGTTGGTATTATGGTTGTCCAGCTGTGTTGTAGTATCTAATGAGAAAACACATCTTGCACTTCATAGACTAGCCTATTTTCTGTGGTGAATTTTCCTCCCTTTTTCTTCATTTCAGCTAATATTGATAGTGAAGTAGTTCTTGATGTTAAAATACTACTTCTAAATAACTTTTATGAGTAAGTTTATAATTCAAATACTTTCTGTCAAAGCCAAATGTTTTCTGCTCATTCAGCTGAAGTCATCAATAACAAGCTCCTTGGAGTCTGTTACTCAAATATATTGTTGTTCTGGCTTTTAATTCCTTTCCTGATACACTGAGAAATTTCTGTGCCTTCACACTAACCCCTTGTATGTGAAATTCTATTTATTGAGTTTGCCAGTCCACCGTGTAAGTGGATACGGAGATCAAGCTCATACTCCTCCTTATTTGCTTTTGCATTTCAGTTAAAAGATTGTCAAAACATTGTGCAGGATCTGAAGCGTTTTAGTGCCCTGAGGTTTCTCTTTTTGTGCTCAATATTTATGTGGCTGTTGTGCAACAAAATCTTGCTTTCACTAAGTGCCTGTCTTGAACAACCAGTGTTAATATTTAAAACAGAAACACTTTGTACCACTTGCACGTTCTGTTGAGTTTTCAAGTTATAGCCCAGAAAGTGAAGACTCAAACACAGTGCTCATAAAGGCAAAGGATGTTTATCTTGCTAGTGGAATAACACATTGATTTATGTCTTTCAGTAATGAAGAGTGCACCATTCCCATTGCTGGGCACAGAACAAGGACTAAGAGCATCACGTCAGTCAGAAGTGTTGGGAGCTGTTCAACCATTCCTCCAGTAAATATTATTTTGTTACATTGTCATCTAGTTTACCCTCAGACCACCTTAAATTGCATGTAACTGTTAATACCTGTTTTTAACATTGTTCTCTGGCATTAATCATCTTTAGAAACACTGTTACCATCTACCTCTCCAGTTTGTATCTCCATTCCTACAGAAAAATAGGATTGATACTGCTGTTACTGTTTACAAGGAGTGATTTCCAGAACTCTCCTTCATATTTTGCATTTCGGTCTTTCACTGAAGCTCCATGTCAACATTAACAACTCTCATTTACCCAATAACTCATTTATATTAATATATGTTAATGCACTAACAGCATCAGTTCATCCATTTCTGTTGCTAACCACGATTAATATTTTTTATTTTGAATGTGGATACTTGAGTCTAGGTTTTATTTGGCCTTTCTCACCTGTCTTCTTCTTTACATTCTTTTCTGAAAGATTTCTGTGATCTCATCTTCAGCGATCTCTTTGGCAATTTGAATTTGACCTTCTGAATTACATGAATCAGGACATTTTCAGCAGAATTTAATGTGCTTTTCTTCAACCCCAGACTAGGCAGTAGGTGATATGTCTATCTTAGCACCAAGAATTTTGAAACACATGTAGGTTGTGATGATGGAAAGACTAGTGAGTGTTTCCACCAAGTGCTGCGGTTCAGCAATAGAATTTGGTGAATTTACATTACATTATCTGTCATAATGGTGCCTGCCTTGAAGAATTTATTCTAGTAGGTTTCCAGCAAGATATGATTCCACAATGATGAAACAGATGGAAGTAATTTGATTTCTCTTTTTCTTCCAAAAAAAAATATGCACTTGGCATCAGTGTGGCTGCTTGAGTTAGCACCATGCCACAGTCTACCAAATCCTGGCTTCATTTTTGTTATGGGTAGATACTGCCTTCACAATGGAGAGAAGAGCTCATAGTGAGGCACAAGTGCAAATAACAGATGAAATTTCATAGAATTGCTCCAGTTTGATGGAATGGGAAAACTGGAGGAGGAATTGTAAATCACTAACTGCCCATTTCCCTTAGCCACACTTGTGTTAAAGAGTTATAGTTTTCCATTAGAATCAGTCATATTTTTGTAATCTAAACTTCAGAATAATCAGGGTACTAAAAAAAACGAACACAAAGCAAATAATTACTGCTGGACATGGAATGTCTACAATATTATCAGCTTTTACATTTCTTGGAAGGCCTGTGTTCTTCACCAAGAGATGTGGGTCCTTTAGTATCTCTGTAAGAAACACACTCAAAGTTTAATTTTTAAATTAAAAAGGATTTTAAATGCTGTTTATTATAACTAAGACTATCAGAAGACAGTAGCACAGATAAGCCCTTACCTCTTTAGGTGCTGTGAGTCCTGAAGGTGTAGCACACACACAGCACTTCATGTAGACCTTATCCATACCAGAGAATCTCCTTTTTCAGTCAGCTGAGCTGTTTTATGATTTTCTTACAAGGAAAAACTCTGTTGATCATTTCTCCAGTCAAGGTGAACATCATGAATGTTCATTTTGGTCCTGAAAAAGTTCTGTTGTCATGTCATGTCTTAGTGCTAAATGATTTAAAGAAGTTTTGATTCCAAATTGTGTGTTTGTTTGTAGGAGCTGGTGAAACAAAAAATAAAGCGACAACTGACCAAGCAGCAAAAGTCTGCTCTGAAGCAAAGGCTGCAAAAAGGAGAAGCAAATATTTACACCAAACAACGTCGAGAAAATATGCACAACATTAAGTCGAGCTTGGATGCAGCCAATTTCTGGGGATAATTTATTACAGCTCCTGTGGAACATGAGGAATGTATACAGCTGGAAGAATCATGCTAATTTACCAATAATCCGTTTATGTAAAGGAGCAATCTCTGCTATGCAAACTAGATATTTTTCTGGAAGTTAATAAAACTCATTCTCATTCCTGTGACTTTGACTGGGAGGTTGTGTTTTGTGTTTCTAGTCAGAACTGTTGACTGTAATTTACATTATATCAGTATTATTGGTTAGGATCATGACAGCAATTTCCAGCAGTGTTTTGTAGTAAAAGAATTGTGGTGTTTTTGTTGTGTAGAGGCACAAAAAGCGTTTTTCTTTTCCTCAGTTCTAGATGCATAATTATTTACATAAATGTAAATTGGGAATAGTTTTTGCTAGTTAGTTAGGTACAACATTACTTACCTTTATCTTCAAAAACTTAGGGACTTAGATGTAACAAAACTTGGTTTCATTGGCCAAAATCATCATTTAGTGCAGGATGTCACTTATTTGCTGGAGCTTAGAAACACAAATAGGAGAAATCATTAAAATAATTTTGAAGTTCTACAAAACAATACTGAAGCACAAAAAAACCCTTCTGCCGTTATACTACTTTATTCTGAAGGTAAAAGTGGCTTACAGTGGATCTAAAAAGCTAATAATCTAAAATTTGCTTGAATTTTTAATGCAATACCAAATACAACTGACAAAGATCTGTAAAAGCATTATTAAGCAGTTGTTTAGAAATCTTTCAGTATTTTGCTTGTGAGGCTGTTCAGTGTTTATACATGTCACTGTCATTGGCACAAAACTACTGCAATACCATTCCTTTAATATTTCTGTTTTAATCATCAGTACTGGCAGAGCTGACCAACAGGAATTTAGCCTCATTTGAGTATCCATTCTGATTAGTTTTGGACTTGTTTGGTGGATCGTTTGTTGTTTTTTTTAAATACGCAGTGTCTTCACACAACCTGGACAGTACTCAGTAGGCAGGAAATACAAAAACATTAAAAAGCCCATAGAATACAGCCCCTAGAGATACAGTGCTCATTCTCACACCAAGAGCATTCCAGAAACACCCGAGCCTTTATCTTCCTAGTGACCATAAGCAGACACTGCTGCTGTTTCACAAGCAGTATCAGGAAGTTGGATTTTTCACATTTAACACCCCAAACTGTAGCCTGGCAGTTAGGGGTGGTTAATGCAAAAAATCCAACTTCTGTTTTTCACTGGTACTCACTGGCACTGGATATTTCCACCTGTGGCTCCCAGTTCCCGTTACCCTCCCCACGACCAGGGTGCAGCAGCGACTGTTTTAACGAGGGATGCTGGCACAAAAAGCTGCATGGCCATCAGCAGCTCACGGCCCACGGTGAGAGTGAGGTGTGGCCGCCGGTGGCATCGCCGTGTTCCCCGCGGCGGCCGGGTAGGCTGGGGAGGGCAGAAGGAAGAGTTTCCGCAGCTGAAGCCTTTTCCCGAGCCCTGCCCCTCCCCGGTTGCCCACGCCGCGCTCCTGGATGGCCGCAGGACAGGGAGGTGTCTGTGATGGCTCTGAGCTGTCCGGGGCTGCCTGGCCGGGCCACAGGAGCAGCATCCGCCGGCGCTCCGCGCACCGGGAGCACGGGGCCGCAGGCGAACACAGGACGCGCCGCGCAGGTAGGGACGGGCTGGCCCGCAGCCCGAAACTCCTTTCCTGCCTCCTTTTCGGTCCCTCGGGCATCTCCCCAGCCAGAGCCCCTTACCCGCAGCCACCCGCCCGCTCCTGCACCGGTGGTCTTCGTGCGTGCCCCCAGTTCATCTTCCTTTCCCCCACTCCTTTGTACGGCCAAGGGGAGATGTTTGACAAGACATAACATTGTCGGTGAGTCCTCTATTTCTTTCTCAGAAGTTGCATCCTCAGGCTTGTTTGCTCCGTAATTCCTCTCAAAGAGGCAGTGTTCTAGTGGTCTCTGTTTCTGGAGGTTCTAAATGCAAGGAAGGGAGGGTCAGAATTTTGTAAATGATATATAGGCATAGATTACAGATATTTGCCTTTCCATACAATGGAAAGCAAAGTGCCAGCAGAACTCTAAAATAGCTTTATTTATTACTATATGATTTAATTGTAATAGCTATTTAGATTAAGTGTTATTAACTCAATATTAAATACATTCCTAGTACAGTTATGACTCTTTATGTTCTACTGAAGATAAAAGAAAACCTGATGTTTTTAAGGAAATACCTCCTTCACAGCACTGTTTTCAAAAGCCAGTTGCTGACTTTTTTTAGTTGGCTCTTTATAGGAACGATTTTTTGTCATTTAATCACTACCTTAAATTATCTACTAATATCTTATGAAGGAATCTTTCAGATGTCTTTTTCTATAGTTGTAAACCCCTGAGTTCAGAGAAGCAATTCCTTCCCTAAGAACACCCATCTGTCTGTTCTCAATATACACAGCCCTGCTCTGCTCTCCCGCCTGAGTTATCCTGTGATATTGGAGTGAGACACAGATGAGGCCGTTCCTCTTATCCTCACTATACCTTCTGTGCAGCTGTGTATTTCCAGAAGTCTTCATAGGACTGACGGTAAGTAACCTTTGTGTGTGAGCTAAAATTTTGCCTTTCATCTGCTTCAAGACCTTAAGTTGTGCCTCCCCTTTGCATCTGAAACATAAAACCATAATGAAACAAAAAAATAGCATGTTTATTATGCTAGGTATAGACAGACTTTTGAGTTTGTTTCACCCTTCCTGCCCTGTAACATAAATGACAGGAAGAATATAAAAGGATAATCTTGGTTATTTTTTGATCTTGTTTTAGTTAAACTGATGGATCATATTTTAATGTGACTTTTTAGATATCATACTACCAGACACATCATGTAGGCCAACTTGCACTTAGCAATCTGAAGCCCATAAACTTTCCTGGCTTCTGAATATTTGTAGGATGTGATATCCACAGTAAATGGAAAGCTTAAGGGAGGCCTCCCAGCTAAACCAAAGATATATGAAAACAACAAAAGGTAACAATGGAAGAGACAAGAGACACTTTCAAGTATGGAAATTGTATAATCATACCAGAAGCTGTAACATGTTTTCTTTCCTGAAAACCCTTTTTTTTTTTTGTTTTCTGGAAACCCTGTCTGATTAAAAGCTGGAGATCATGATCATAAAATTAGTTCTCAGATGGTGCAATTTAGAATTTAATCTTGGATTCACAAAGAGAAGAATTTCTTTCATTATTTGGCTGCTGTAAGCAAATGGGACATAAAAACTTAGGCATGGGTGTGAATAGATGTTCCCCCTCCATGTTAGAGTTAAGGTGTATAATGCATCATAAGCAGAGTAAAGCTATCCTTTTATCTTCTTTAAAAAACACAGTGTGTGTGGCACTAAGAATAAGTGGATTTCATTGTTGTTTTCTGCCTAGAGAAACATTTCACTTAATTTATATTAACATAACTTAGTTGATGAAAACTTTTATAATGTGATTATCTTACAATATAAAGCAATGAAAATGTTTTTTAAACTACAGAGCTTCACACTAGTTAAGCAGAAATAACTTCCTTCTGTTTCATTTTCTGAAACAATAACTTTTAAAAGAGTAGTTTTCCTCTGCTGTAATTGTCAGTAATTTTTTTTTTAATATTAATGGCATTGCACTCCAAAGGTGTAATTTTATTCCTTGGTACTGTTATGCTTTTGCAGTACCCTTCTGGCTGCATTGCCTGTCCTCTGCCTGAAGTTACACTGCTCATTCTCTAAATCAAACTTAAAAGGCTAAAAGTTGAAATTAACTGACCCAAAGCCATAGTAATTTGTGATACAGGCCTAGTTCTAAAATACAACACAATAACAAGCAATATTTTTTTAGCGTTTTCACATATTGTTAAGATTTTGTTGGTACATTAATACAGCCCTGTGATGTCTTACTCTGTCCTCACACTTTACACTTCCAGAATTTAAAAGAAGACAAATATGGGGAAAATTATAGAATTTATTGGGAGAGAAAGGGATGGTAGTAGCCCCTAAAAGAAGTAAAAGAAACCTAACATGGACATTGTAACATATCCAATTTTATTCAGATCTAATGGAACAATTTCTATTTATTTCAATTGGGTTATCTAAGGCCTCCAAAGGAGAAGAAAAGCCCCTGAATGTATGGAACATTTTTAGCTTTAATATTTTATTTTTAGTAATAAATACAGGGTTTTGCCACAGCTTGGTATGAAAATTTTAGAAAAAGAGCAGTACAGCAATGTCACATGGGGTCAAAAATCTCTGCCACAGTCAGCTAAAGTAAAAAGTCAAGGAAGGAGTTATGCTGAGCAGAAAAATTGGGACTGAGGTCTTCACTAATCTGCAGGGAAACATAAAATCTTAATATTTCTGTGCCAAAGTGATCCTGGTTGAGAAAGGTTGGGTGGAGAGTTTAATTCCAATAGAAGGAGCAAAGGGTGGTAGATCTGTAAGTTGAGCATAAACAGAACTTAATGCAACAATGCTAGAAGGTGTGACTGCACAGAGGGAAACAGTGCAGAACAAAATAAAGGGATCGTGATGGAGGTTGGGCAGGGGCAGATGGGGATGCTACAAAAAATTTGACAAGTGAGGACTATTAGGGATTCAAGAAATAGTTGTTCTTTCATCACATTCAATGCCTACAGGACAAGCTAATTCTATACCAGTTCTCACCTGGTTTTACTTCTGTTAAAACAGCCCCAAAGCAGTTTACATCACCAGATCTGTTTTGGAACAGTACTGAAGATGAAAAGCACATGGAAAACCAGCATGAGAGTGCAATATTTGTATCTGTAGGCAGTTTCTGCAGGTGGCAGCAGCCCTTGGCAATGAAAAGAGAAATCACACTGAAATGTTGGGCATGCAGGAACTGCAAGCAATTCTGGTTCTTGCAGAGAGGTATGTTCATAAAAAGGACAGTCAAGCCCAAGGAGGTTGTGCAGACTCCATTCTTGGTGACCAGACAACAACCTAAGTGACCTCACCTGTCCTTGTAGCTCATCCTGCTCTACGCAGGAGATTGAACTAAGTGACCTCCTGAGGCCTGTCCCAACCCAAATTTTCCTAAGATTTTTCCCACCGAGTTCTGATTTCCAGGTTTCCCTACCCCTAACTCCTCTCCAAGGCAGAAACTGATGTTACTCAAATTATGCATAATCATATCCTAATCTCTAAGGAGTTAGGGATCCATAATTCCCTAAGGAGTTAATTTCAAAACTTAGTTTAAATTATGCATGTGGTGTGGTAAATCTTGAGAAAAGGCTTGGAACTATTATTAGAGGACATAATAACTGCTTACAACATAAAATACAAATACACTTTGTATTTCAGAAAAATCTAGTGGGTTTATTTTTGGGGTTTTTTTACCCTTTTTCCTTGTCTAAACAGAAATGCAAAGTCAGTAAAATTATGGTACAGAACCAGGACATACAGAATGAGAGCATGGATATAAGGAAAGATGCTCACCAGATTGAGAATATACTTAGGAATAGATAAGAAGCAGGACACGTTATCTTCAAACGGTGAGATAAAGACATGAATACTAACAAAAACATGTCTAGAACACATAATGCAACAAAAAGATAAGAGAAGAAAAATTCTAAGACCAGTGCAGAACTACACAAAACATATTAGAAAACCCCTATTAACTCGTAGAATTTCAGTATTATTTTGAGGAACCACAAGCACTCTGCCTTCAGGAGAGATTTCATTCCCTTCTCCATCCCTAGATTCAGCTGCTACGTAGAAGCCAAGGGATTCATGGAAAAGGAAAGCTTGCTCTTACATTCCATTTTTCAGCCTCTTTACACTCCTTCCAATTTTAATGACAGCACACCAGCTTTGAAAAAACGATATCACATAATATCCCTTAAATTAACAATTGTTTATATTTGTGTAACTTGCATGTAACAATTTTTCTTCAATCACAAAAATACTTTGATTCAGTTCTATTAGGAAAAGGTCACTTCTGAAGACATACTGTTTATCAGTGAGTTTATCTCACACCTACAACTGACTGATAAGAAAATTGACTCTCATATTCCTTTGGCCCTGCCAATAATAAAAAGTCTTTACATATTTTAGAAAAATCAACATGCTTGTGGAAGATTTATACAGAGAATGACTTTGTTAAGTAACTTGTAAGTTTTTTTATACAGGAAGATGGATCAGTTAAGGGATCTAACCAGGATGGCTACTGGCTAAAGCTCCACAGCATTTCCAGAATCAGCTGCACTAACTTTGGGTGAATTGAATGAGGAAAAAGGTAGACACAATATTTTATCATCAGCATCAGTGGTAAAATACATAAAAACTTGAAGGCAGAGTAGGTCCTCAGATTGCACTGTCCATGCACATTCCCATAAATAACCTCTGATGATCATAACTTCTCACTTTAGCAGGTCAGAGAAAGCAGCTCCCCAAGAATAAACACAAGATATAAGGATTTAATTCAGGAAACAGAGACATAATCATCTGGAAAACTCTTATTTAAGGAACAAGGTAAAACCTATTTTACCAAGTAGACTTTGTGCAGGAAGAGACAGCCAGTGAGAAAAATAGTAGATTTATGGAGAGAAAATTGTAGCAAGTGACAACCTTCTCCAAACTTGTTTTCACTTTGTGGAGGTAACTGCAAAACCAGCAACCAAAAAACCCGCAGTAATAAGGCAATGTACAGTGCAAAGCAGTTTTACTTAGTAAAAGTTTTTCTCCAACACTCAAAGTGCATGTTAAGTATTATGCATCTCTCTCACCTACCTGGTACGCTTGCACAGAACCACCACTGCCAGCCTACCTCAAAAAGAGAACAATTTCACTATTAACACCTTGCAGGCAAAAGCCTTAGTCTGTGGATCATTGAGGGCTTCTGACACTGGTGAGGTGCTCTCCTCTGAATTACACATTTACCGCCCTTGGTTTCATGTCTCTTACCACAAGAGATATGATGTGCACTTAATGGGGAGTGTGATGCAAAAATTTAGGAAAGGAAGACCCTCTTGCTTTCCAGGTTATCCACAGATGTATTCGGCCCAGAGGCGTCTACATCTTCCCCTCCTTAGTCTGGCTGAGTCCCCAGAGACCTTCACAGATAATATTTTAGAGTGAACAATGCACCACTCTAAGTCTGCATTAGAACTCTCACGACCACAGATGCACAAAAGGTGCAGCACTCAATGTGGGCACATTCCCAGTCCTAGAGGCACAGTGTGGTTTACTGATCATTGTGACAGAATAAGGGTCATAAACTATCGTTGATAAACACACTGGTATCAGAAAGCACAAGCAGTAGTATCCCCTTGGAAAAATGGTTACCTCAGAGGCACCTCTGTGGAGAAGCAGAGGGGTACAGCCCATCAGCCATCCCAGGATACACAGGGGGAATCTCCTCTGACCTCCCTCCCCTCCTCTCCTGGGTTGTATTTATAGGGGTGGTTTTTTTGGGGGGGAGGGGGGAAGATAAAGTTCCAGCTGATGTCATTTCATGATTACATTGAGATTGAGTGACTTTAGTCACTCAAAGGTTTTCAAACACAAGGTTTTACTTCATTAGCATATGCAAGTGTGAAAAGTTCTATGTATTTTCAAGCCAGTGAAACAAAATTCAGCTTTTGGTCACTGGTGGGGCCTTTCCTTGGTTTAGCTCCCATTGGCTGCATTGCTTTAAACAGAGCATGGCCACAACACCTTGGTGCTACTCTGTCCTTTGTTTCCTGCGTCTCTCAGGGCGGCACACCAAGCTCCTTCAGTGTCCCTGCTCCTGGGGCTGCAGTTTGTCTCTGGTGAACTACTGCCAACATTGACTCTTCTCTTTGCTCAGAGTTGTCTTTTAGTATTTCTCCACAAGGACTGAAATAAAATGTTAGCTTATGGCACCTGTACTCTAAAGCTACAGAAAATGTATGTGAAGACTGCACCACGACCAGATGGCATTGTTGTGTGGGCAGTGACAACAGTCAAAAAGCATCTCCTGTTTGCAGTGGTGAGAGAATACACCTCCACAAGATGTGTACATGCAACGTGTCTTACCTGAAGAGTTCTCTAAGAATGTACACTATTGGACAAAAGCATAATCCAAAATAAGAAGACAACTAGTTATGGTGGAAATGAAATTGCTGTGGGTAAAAGCCCACTGACCAGAAAGCACAAAACAGCCTACAAGCGTGCCAGGAGGCAGCAAAATTTCACACCACTTTATAAATGAACAGTCTCCATCCAAAAGAATCACATCAGCAAGACACTGGAGGTCATTAAAAGCCTCTGGACACAACCCTGAGTAACGTGCTCTATGGGACTCTGCTTAAAGCAGGGAGGTTGGACTTGATGACATACAGTGATCCCTTCCAGCCTCACCCATTCTGTGATTCTGTGATAATAAACAGCAAGTCCAAATCCCTTCTCACAGTTCCCATTACATTGTTTTCCTGTTGGCTTTCAAACCATGTTGTTAACATTGCTCTCAGGCTCACAGGCAGATGAGAAAGAGGGGGAAAGACACAGCAAAACAAAAAGAGCAACTTTTTTAGGCATCTCCTCAGTGTTTATTTGTATGACTTTGCATAATCTCAAGCACTTTCTGGATATGGAGATCTTTATTCACTGTGCAAATGAATAAGCTCCTTCTGCAGGTATTTCCATGATAAATCTATTCCCAACTACCCTAAAAAGTGATGACTAACCTACACTTGGTATTCAGTAGAACTCACTGATTCTAAGGTCTTTAGCTGAGCAAGAAGGTCAAGGGTCTCACAGGGGTTTTTTAACATCACAACGCAGCTGCACCAGCAAGTCTGGAGTTTTCCAAATAGCAGAGGAAGTATTTGGCCTAAGCAGCAACTTACTTCACAAGGTTTCTCATAATGTTTATAGAAGACCCTCTGTACCCTGAACCAAAATGGTTCCAGTGGTTCATGTAGTGGAACAGCTGATAAAGCTTTAGGCGTTTCTCAAACCCTGCAGCTCTGGGGATTTTACTGTGATAAGCAAAATAAAAAGGACTACCGAAGCCACCAAACATCCCAGCTATTGCAAGATCATACTCCGAATGGCCGTAGAAAGAAGCCGGGTCGAAGATAATTGGACCAGAATCATCCTCAGCTACATTTCCTCCCCAGAGATCCCCATGCAGGAGAGAAGGAACAATTTCTACACCACAGAAAAAACTGGGTATCTTCAGCTGCAGGGGGGAAAAGCAAGACACGTAAATGACTACAATAATTTCCCTTAAAATGTAGAGGCTTATCTGCAATTTTTAAAAGTCAGTTAAATAAATGTGTAACTTCAAACAGCACAGGACCAGGTCAACAGAGATGCTGAGCAAATCCAGAGGATTCCTGTTTCTCATAAAAGCCAGCAGCAGAATAGTCATCCAAATCTCTTTTAGGAAGATGGTAAAGAATTTAAAACTGCATGTGGTGCTGTAATATTGACCAGGTTTAATAACAACCACCACCAGTTCATCATTAGAAGGCTCAGGCATCTCTCAGCAATCTTGAGGAATTTCCACAAAGAATTTCCACCCAAAGAGTCAAAACTGCAGTCACTTAACCAGATACAAATGGTAAATGAACAATGTGCAGAACAGTACTCTCATCATGCAAGTCTTAGAGGGAGTGAGAAATCTCCATCTATAAGATTTCCCAAATAGTCATGCAAAGTGCTATCTGGCACTTGGGAATTCACTCTGTAATGTTAGCATAGGGTGATGTAGCAAAAGCCATGACACCTTAGAATAAAGGGTGTTTTAATCCCTAAAAACTGTAGCCTCTTACCAACAGAACCTGGTGCAAATCCACAAAAAAGAACTTTGTTTTAAGAAAATAAAATATAGCTAACTGATACCCAGCTGTCACTATAACAAGAACTGAGGGAATTGCTCATACCTGAAGCTGTGCCCAAAGTTCCCTTGCTTCCCTGTCTCCTGAGCTCCTTTCAATCAGGTCCATCTGGGGCTGGATCCTTTGTCTGGCAAAGAAACTCACCCAGTCACTGCGCCAGTTGTTCACCTGAAGGAACAGGACTGCAGATGTCAGTTCTACACCACACAAAAGGCAGATTTTCTTCTTTTTCAAATAAACCTTTTGAGGATTACACAGCCTTCATGCTGGTACCATCCAGGACAGTAAATGCTGCCATTTAATTNTACCTGAAGCTGTGCCCAAAGTTCCCTTGCTTCCCTGTCTCCTGAGCTCCTTTCAATCAGGTCCATCTGGGGCTGGATCCTTTGTCTGGCAAAGAAACTCACCCAGTCACTGCGCCAGTTGTTCACCTGAAGGAACAGGACTGCAGATGTCAGTTCTACACCACACAAAAGGCAGATTTTCTTCTTTTTCAAATAAACCTTTTGAGGATTACACAGCCTTCATGCTGGTACCATCCAGGACAGTAAATGCTGCCATTTAATTGAATGTTATCTTAAAACATTAAATTAGGGGAATAAATAATTTTCTCTCAGTGATTAAAATCCAAGAAATTGAAGAGCCATCAGTGTCCAATGCAGCTGTAAGTGCTGTCCGAAGCACTACTTTTCTTAGCAGGCTAAGCCATGCTTTTTCTTATTCATGGCTTCACAAAAATTAATTTATTTACATTATAATAATTTTGACCACTTTTTGTCATCCAAGGGAAAAAGAGGTAAACTTAAAATTCTATCAGTCTGATGAAGTACAACCTACCTGTGGAAGGTAACCACAGCAGGTAACTGTATGAAAGCCAAACTGATCCACAAACTGGACTTCCGTTTGTCCTTGACCTTTACCTTTCAAACCAAAGACAAAAATTCAACACCAATGACAAAATACTGAGCATCCACAATGCAAATGAACCTTAAAACTATGCATGGGTACAATGCTGCTTCTACTGAGAACAAAATAATTGCACCTTAATGTTATTTCTGTTACAATGGTTGCTGCGGCTGGTTTTTAAATTTAAAGCTGAATGTAAAGCAGCTATATTATACTGTTTAGTTTTGTATGTTGAGGTACTGTATCTCCTCTGATATCATGTCCTTGTAGAAACTGTGGTTCGGGCTCCCAAATTGAATACATGTTTTGCTCACAGAGATCCAAGCAGAACAAACAAAAACAAAAAGAACATCCTGCCTGGGTATTTGATCCCAACCTATTCTCATACTATCTTTTTTTGGAAGAAGATGAACCTGTCCTGAAGTGGCAAAAGCTACTTTAACTATTTGGCAAATTATTATTAATTAGGTTAAATTTTCAAACAGCTGTGTACCATACCAACTGTGTTCTCCTCTTTCGTCATCTTCTCTCTAAGTTGCTGGTTATGAAGGTGAAGATCAGCCAGCTGAGTTCCAAGCAGCGCGGAATGTCTAAGAAACAAAAATAATGTTAGCAACTCTGACACATGAACGAATCCAGACCTTGATATTCCAGGAGTTACTTGAAAACGTTTATCAAGCAAGTAGAAGTTCTCCATCTCTAACAAAATAGCTTCCCAAAGCATTCCAGTACTATAAACATCTTGTCTTCCTATCAAGATGGCATATTAATATAGAAAAAATGTACTTACTTGGTTGTTTCTGACATCACTATTGAGATTGAAATCATAAATTTACTAACAATGATGAACTATCAATTCTAATTCCTGTGTGATATCACTTCTGTAAGCATTTTCAGCAAGGTATGTCTAAGAAAGCATGCACATAATGTGCTAGGTGTTATGCCTTTTTTGCTTTTGCCCTCTGACAAATTGTCTTTGGAAAATAGAACCAAACAAGGCTGATTATTTTCTTTCTATCACTGTCTCTGGCTGCTCTTCTCTAAAAGGCCTCAAAGATGAGTGTCAGGTAGATGTCAGAAAAACTATCTATTTTTCATAAAAGCTGATCCTCTGCAGAGTTCAGAAAAGTCTTTTAGTAATTGCAAACAACCCTTACAGCCAGCTGCCCACCGTGTTAACAAAATTATGTCCCTTTTCCTTTTTTTGACCTTTCTCAACTTTTTCTGTTCTAAAGACACTGTCATTTAATGCAAATTTAGTTCTTAATTTTGTTTCTTAACTTCTTCTTAGTTCTTAATTTTTTGTTTCTTAAATTTTTTCTAAATTGTGTTTTAACACAGATTTTATCTCTCCCCCAGAATTTGCACCCCAAAGGTACCATTTGAAATCCAAACCAGCAAGATCTCTGCCCTTTCTCTTGGGACTCACTGAGGGCTCTTCATGAATCAGAAACCCTAATAATGAGCAGGATGAGGGACAAGACTTTAAACTGGCTACAGAAGTTCTAAAAGGGAGACAAGGAATTGGGCATGATCACCTTCCCAGAGGAATCAGACAGATGCATTCATCATGTTAAGTGCTAGTCACAGAGAAGTGTCAAAATTTTGAAACTAACAAAATGAAGGTTAAGAGTTGAATATATATTGAGATCAGGATTAATTCATTTGGGGAAGTGCCTCTGCACACTCATGACAAGCATTAGAGCACTGTTTCTTACATCAAAGGCAAGTACACAAAACAGGTGATCAGGTTGGTAATTTTCCTTACTGTAAAAAGAACCTTGCTGTAAAAATCACATATTACCTAAACAAATCAACCTCAAACTAACCAAAACCCAGATTCACTTCTTGATATATTATCGATTTGCTAGGTGAGGCATTATGAAGTATTTTATACAGTTCTCTGCTGTATAACTTCCCATATGTCCCTTGACTTGCTTTAGAAAAAAATTAAACTTGTTTTTTTTCTGTGAAAACAAGTGATTTAATTGTCATAATAGCCAAAATTTCTGGTTAAAGGAGGCAAAGATAACACTTGTAGCTTTTGCTACAAGACCTACCTGTTCAAGGTCTTCATTTCCAAATGTTCCATCACCAGCACAGTATTGTCTCCAGGCAGTTCTACAACTTTGATGGGTTTAGGCACTCTTACTGTCTGTGTTTTTAGGATGGCTTCCAAACTTGCCATTTCTCCCAGAAACATTCTTCTGGCCTGCTAGATATTAAAGGAAAGCACTAGTCTCTATAAGCATCACTCATAGGTAAAAGGTTAAATGAAAAGGTTGGAGCAAACATTTATTTGCGCACAAGATACAGACAGAACTGCACCATCAGGCTTGATGATAATTTTACAGTTGCAGAAATTTCACTTTGTAAAACAACTGAGTGAAAGCAACTTAGGTTCTAGCATTCTCTGTAACTTAGAAACTGTTTACAGTTGAAGGAGTGCAAACTGCATACACACAAAACGTGTACAATATTCTATTAATACAGCAAATGTCTGGGAAACTATGGACAATATACACCATCAGCTGGGAGACTAGAAAAATGGTGCTGATATTCATAGACATCATGACTTTCCAGACTAAGTAATTCAGTCAAGCTTCAAAAACAGTTATATTTGCAGCCACAGAATCACAGAAACATAGAATTGTTAAGGTCAGAAGAGCCCTCTAAGATCCCTGAGTCCAACCACTAACCCAGCACTGCCATGGGCACTCTATGCCAGTGCCTGACCACCCTTTGTGTGAAGAAATTTCCCCAACATCCAGTCTAAACCTCCCCTGACACAACTTGAGGCTGCTTCTTCTCACTTGTTCCCTGGGAGCAGAGCCTGACCTCCACCTGTCTGCACCCTCCTGTCAGGGAGTTGTGCAGAACCAGAAGGTCCCTCCTGAGCCTCCTTTTCTCCAGGCTGAGCCCCCCCAGCTCCCTCAGCCACTCCTGGTGCTCCAGNGGGGACAAAGGGAGCCTTAGGGGGGCAAAGGGCGTTTGAGGGGGACAAAGGGAGTCTTAGGGGGGCAAAGGGCATTTGAGGGGGACAAAGGGAGCCTTAGGGGGGCAAAGGGCGTTTGAGGGGGACAAAGGGAGTCTTAGGGGGGCAAAGGGCATTTGAGGGGGACAAAGGGAGCCTTAGGGGGGCAAAGGGCGTTTGAGGGGGACAAAGGGAGTCTTAGGGGGGCAAAGGGCATTTGAGGGGGACAAAGGGAGCCTTAGGGGGGCAAAGGGCGTTTGAGGGGGACAAAGGGAGTCTTAGGGGGGCAAAGGGCATTTGAGGGGGACAAAGGGAGCCTTAGGGGGGCAAAGGGCGTTTGAGGGGGACAAAGGGAGTCTTAGGGGGGCAAAGGGCATTTGAGGGGGACAAAGGGAGCCTTAGGGGGGCAAAGGGCGTTTGAGGGGGACAAAGGGAGTCTTAGGGGGGCAAAGGGCATTTGAGGGGGACAAAGGGAGCCTTAGGGGGGCAAAGGGCGTTTGAGGGGGACAAAGGGAGTCTTAGGGGGGCAAAGGGCGTTTGAGAGGAGGGCGGAGGAGGGCGGAGGCGGCTAAAGGAGCCGGGCTCATGACCGCTGCTGTCAAAGGGTTCTCTCGCTCCTCTTATGCCAGTTTGCCTGCGTGTTCAGTTTTTTTCTTGTGTTCATGAGAGAAGCAATTACAGAATCGCAGAATGTTCTGAGTTGGAAGGGCCCCACGGGGTTCGTCGAGTCTAGCTGCTGGTCCTGCACAGGACACCCCAACACTCACACCCTGTCCCTGAGAGCATTTTCTAAAGGTGCACCTTGAGCTCTGTCGGGTTGGTGCTGCAAACCAATTCCCTGGGAAGCCTGTTACAGTGCACAAACACCCTCTGGGGGAAGAAGCTTTTCCTAATATCTAGCCTAATCCTGCCCAGACATAACTTCAGGTCCCCTTGAGTCCTGTCACTGGGCACCACAGAGCAGTGTCTCTTCTCTTCCTTCACAAAGTTAAATACAACGATGAGGTCTCCTCTTAGACTAATTAGGAAAGATCTCTGAGAACATCAAGTCCAGCCTGTGACCGGACACCACCTTGGCAACCGGACCATGGCACTGAGTGCCATGTCCAGTCTTTCCTTAAAGACTTCCAAGGACAGTGACTCTAGAACTTACCTGGGCAGCCCTTACCAGTGTCTGATCACCCTTTCTGTGAAGAAATTCCTCCTAATGTCTAATCTAAACCTCTGCTAGGACAGCTTCAGGCTGTGTCCTCTCATCCTGTCCCTTGTTCCCTGCAGAGCAGAGCCCGACCCCCCTGGCTGCACCCTCTTGTCAGTTATGGAGAGCCAGAAGGTCCCTCCTGAGTCTCCTTTTCTCCAGGCTGAGTCTCCCAGCTCTCTCAGCTGCTCCTTATCAGACTTGTGCTCCAGATCCTTCACCCATCTGTTGAGTTGGTGGGTTTCTTGGGTTGGTGGCCATGAGTTGGTGATGACAATTTCCCCTGCCACAGTTACACTCTACCCAGTTTGATGAGTTGGCCTTATTTTGTTTCTCATAATCTGGCATTGTCTTGGCTGTTCGGCCAAGTGTCCTTGGTTTGAAGATGCCAGCATTCTGTTATGTCTGGTTTCAGTTGTTTTATTACCTCAATTTACTTGTTTTTATTATTTTTCTACAGCTGCTGCAATTGCTGAGACATGTTAAACATAATTTATCTAATCTGGAAACCTGATGCTTCATCACTATCAAGTACTTGATTTCTGCCTTGAGATTTAGCTTAGTTAGTCTGATCCCAAGGCTGGAGCTCCTCTGCTATGGTGATAGGAAGTAAGAACTGGGGAGGGCTCAGCCTGGAGAAGAGAAAGCTCTCAGGGAACTGTCAGGGGGGAGGTGTTCTTCTTTGGACCCTGACATCTGTAAAACAAACAACCAAAGGAGCAGGAAAAGTTCCCAAGCTTTTCCTAGACTCTGACAGGAACCTTTAAGTGCCTCCCAGAGCCTAAAGGGTCTCCAAGAGAGCTGGAGAGAGACTTTGAACAAGGGTCTGGAGTGACTGGACAAGAGGTGATACCTTCAGGCTGGAAGAGGGCAGGGTTAAATTGGATATTAGGAAGAAATTCTTTCCTGTGAGGGCGGTGAGGCCCTGCCACAGATTGTCCAGTGAAGCTTTGGCTATCCCATCCCTGGAAGTGTCCAAGGGTAGGTTGGACAGGGCTTGAAGAAACCTGGGATTGATGCCTTAAATGGCTACCTAGAAACAGAGACTAGGCAGGAATAAAGGAATTAAGGAGGGATTTATTTGAAAGGCTTTCAGGTGCACACTTTTGGGCTCCACAGGGCCCTGCCTCAGTGGGTCCCAAAATGGACGACAGGTCACGAGTTCTTCACACTTTTATATCAACATAAAATCACCAACCAGAACCCAGCCAATGATGTGATTTCCTCCAAGCTTTCCCCCCCCTCCCCAAGATGAAGGTTTACAGTTCTTGGGCCTAGGACAGTCTGGGTGTCCTTGGAGAGCAAGTTAGAGAGGCTTTGTTATGTCTATCTTAGCATAGAGAACAGCACTTAACAAGCTTCAGGAAACTTCAGAGTTACACTAGCAGTACAGGATTTGAAAAATATAAAAGTTAAAACCTGAGGCATCAGAAGCTGTCCCTGCCCATGGCAGGGATATGGAACGAGGTGGTGTTTAAACCCCTTTCAACCAAACTATTCATGGATTCTATGAAAGCAAAGATTCAGAGAGAGCTCTGGCTGGCACTGCCATTCCTTGTGTCTCCTTTGAAAGCTTTCAGGAGTTACAAGTGTTTTCATTTTGTGTTTTGAAGAACAACATGGTGATGTTGGTGAGGATGGAAAAACAAGAGTGGGAGAAAGTGATGGGAGCAGTAATTGGCAAAAATGATGTGTATCTGAGAAAAGAAAGAAACCATCAATAAAAGTTTTTTAAAAGTCCTATATGATTCATGCTTTATGCAAATGAACTAACCTTCTGTTTATGCTCATTTACCTCCCATTTTATTTTTCACAGTATTTGCTGAAACTGGCAGAAGTTTTAGATTTTCAAAGTTTATGCTTTCAAAATACAACATAAGCTATTCGGAGCCTATTTTGATTTTTCAGGCAAATGATGCTGTTAAGCTGTATTCCATCACTGAGCAGAACTACATTCTGGAAAGACCAAAGCCAGGTTTCCTGCTGATCATGTGGAACGTCTTGAGCTGGGGTCAGTTCACTGCACTGGCTTGATGGTGGAGGTAAAAGAGCAGAGAGATGCTGTTTGATCACTGCTAAATACCAGCGTGAGGGTTTACAACAGCCAGGAATTAGTGAGATCCTTTGGAGGGCTCACCTGTCTACATTACCTGCAGCATCTAAATGGTGATGGAGTGGAATCCCCCAGGAATGGCAGTGGACTTCCAGCACCTTCTGAAGCAGCACACTTACTCAAATGGGCCAGAACAAATCCCCTCCTGTTCACCAGCTGTCTAATGCACATCTTTCCTGTTTCTCTGCCTGCACATGACAGCAGCACTCTTGCACACTTTGTCAGCCACCCCAGCTGTGGTGTCATCACAGGCAATGTTTGTGTCTTTGTGTGAGCAGGTTAGTTTTACAGGACAGACAAAACACCATCACGGGCCCTGCTTCAATGGGCTCCCAGCATTTGCTGAACAGCAATGTCCACTCCAGGGACACAAGAGATGCAGATTCACAGCACTGTTTTGCAGCACACAGGCTGTCGTGGACACTTATAGGGCTCCAGAAACTCTCAGTACAAATGAAGCAAAACCTTCCATTAAAGCCCTGTCAGGTCCGACAACGAAGAGCAGTGCTGGACCTCTGCAGCAGCACTGACGTCCAGCTGCAGTACAGGCACAGCCTGTAACCCAGAGGGTGCAGGCAAGTACAGGTCAGTGCAATCAAAGGGGAGGTGAAGGAAATAATCCATCAGCTGTGCTGGGTCTCAGTGACACAGGGAGAGGGCTATGAAAGATCACACACATTGAGGCAGCCGTGGCAGCACGCTGTGTCCCAAGCGGCAGCTCATGTCAGACCCAGACACGTGGCTTAGATACAGGGCACAGAACTGCCAGAATAGGTCCAAGTATGGAGAACTCCACAGCATGTTAAGCTGAGCAGCCACATTGTTTCTCAGGTGGGAGCTCCCCAGTCCATGGTGCTGCAGCAGGATCCCTGTGAGTTCCACAGCCACTGAGCGAGCCTCAGGCACTTGGGCATGGGTGTGCTCAGGACACAGGGCAGACATACCCAGAGGAATGCAGCTCTGCATGGGAGGGCTTCTCTTCCTTTGCCACTGAACGGTAGAGCTAAAAACAACTGCACTAACCCAAGGGACCCAGGGTCAGCGTGGTCTCAAGTAGGAAACACAAATGTCCTGTACATGTAACAGAAAGGGATGAACCTTGCCTGCCTTTACACTTCCAGGAATGCAGTGCCTTTGAACCCACAAAACTAAGGAAGAAATCACACTGATCCCAGTTACTCAAATGCCTGTTTTCTGGAAGGGAAATGTTTTCTGGTTTACAGTGACACACAGCAGGGCGATTTAATGCTGGAGATGAAGTCTGCCAGCCATATACCAAAATGTTGTCAAAAGCACCAAAATCAGATTTGAAAACATAATGCTTCCCTTTTCACTTGGCAGCATTTTGAAAGGACAAATGCAGTGAGACACTCAAAGATTTGGCTCAGTTTTGACAAAATAACCTGTGTTTTCACAGGATAAATTAAGCAATGATTTACATTAAAATAAACCAAAAAGCTGCATGAAATGAAAGTTTCTGCTATTTGGTAATCATAGTAGTTTATAGTTATAGACATGTTGTCTTTGTTATGTTTCTGGCACCTAGGGCAAAAATCTTTCAATAAATATTTTATGTAGGCAATACCTTCTTTGCCTCTCTTTTTTCAAATAATACTTGATAGTAGCATGTAAATAGATACTGACATGTTTAAATTATAATCTTGCCCAAAATCTATATATGTTTCATTTTTGTAAAGCATTCATTTCCCCAATATTATTAAAGCTGAGGAACTACTGGCTTGGGAAATGCTCTCATCTTCTCCAATGGAAGAAGCAATTTTATCGGAAAAGCCTACAGCTACAAGCAAATACTTTCAGCCACCACTGCAATGGGGGCTGAAGTTTCACGGGTGAGTTTCTGCCTCTTTAACCCTCCAAAACAAGGTGATTTCTTGTTCTTTTGGGCAAATTTCTAGTCCTTCTATCACTTAAGGCAAAGAGTTTGCATTAACAGGAAAGAAAACAGCCTTAGACATATCCTAAAGTATTTCAATTTCCTACAATATTTTTCTTATAATGTGCACAACTTCACAGGAGAAGTACTGGGTCTCCAGTGTCTACTGATAAATTTATTTCAATGCACAAAACCTAAGCCTTGAAAAAAGGAAAAGACCAGAACAAAGCAGCTTCAAATATGGTATAAGCAGTAAGTAGTTACAATGCTGAAACTTCTTTCATACAATAGTTTGAGAATAATTTACATAATCTTAAATGATTAAGTTACAGTTCAGTATAATCTTACAAGTATTAATCCTAATTTTTCAGTAAATAAGATATATTTGATAGACTGGCTGGCTGAAGCAGATGACTGGTGCCAGGATTCTGCTTGCTGATTGTCATATTCCTGTATTAATCTCTTAATGTGGATAGCTTCTTGTGGAGATACTGGCATCTGTTCTTTACCTCAGAGTAGCTATGGGTAGCCTATGAAGGAGAGATAAAATTAGAGTATGTAAACATTTCTGCAGAGTTTAGAATTTCATGTTCTTTGCTTCAAAGTAGCCTTGAGCAAGACTCAGAGGTTACCCCCTCCCAGAGACTGTTTTGTCTTCTGATACTCTAAGACTTTTCTAAGAAGCATCTTCAAGAAAAAAACCCCATGAAGTCAATACAAAAAAAAAAGTCCCCACTACCAGAAAATGCAAACTTACGTAAAAAATACACTTAATTTGACACAAGGTATTTTCTGCTCTGTGAGCCACCACTCTCCTGCTTTGCTAAAACAAATCTCAGCCCCCTGTATCACCCAAGATCTGCAGTTAAACCTGGCAATAGGCAACAAAAGCAGCTCATGCTCGAAGACTCTCTTTGGGATGTTTCTCGTGCTGGTGTGCATCCACAGGCAGCTCAAACAGACGAAATCTGAGGGCTGAGAAACTTTTTTGGCTGAGTTTTGCAAAAATTGGAGGCAGCCCATGTAGCACCTGAGGGTATATGCCAATTACACAACTTGGAATTTTCCCTTTGTCTGCTGATGCCAAGCCTGGACCCGGCCTTGCACAGCTGCGGATCTGAGAGTGCGGCTGTGGCACAGGGCTGGCAATGCCAATAAAGTAGAAAAAGAGTATTTTATGGACATCCAGATCTAAAGTTGTGAAGTGGGATGTAATGGCATATTCCAAGTGGAACTGATACTCAGGAACACCCATCACTTCAGGGTGCTCAGAGACTGTGAGACCAGCAGAGTTCTTTGCAGAACTTTTCACTTTTCTGTTTCGGAGTGAGTGGTCTTAAAATTAATGTTTATGTTAAAAATAGAGCCCCCAGTGTCCTGTGGATCCTCGGGTGACCGAAGTCTCCAGGGCTGTGCATCCCTTCTCTTGCCTGCTACTCTTGTTATGTGTGTGGCACAATTACCTACATGGTGCTCACTAAGGAGCTGACATTGCTGGTTGCTAATGGTTAGTTATATCCTTGCTGCTACTGAAAGATATAGCTAATGGTATTGTTCTTTCTTTACAGACTACTCTAAAAGAAGAAAAAAAGTTCTATTTAAGCTTTTAAAAAATTCTCTTTTGGAGAACTATTAATATCCACAATTTTTTTTTTCATTGTCTGCACTGTGTCTCAAACTTGTGTTTAGGACACCAATAATCACCCTTTGATATCTGTTCATCATCTTTTATGGAGTGACCAAATGCCATCCCTGCACTTCAGCATGAACCGGAGTCACGTCACCAGAGAGGCAAGTAGTACCTTCTACTTCTAGTTCTGATGCAGAAAGAGCAGACCATGACTGAGCATTCTGGGAGGGAATAATAAAGAAGGTTCTGATGGCCAAACCTGCAAGTGCTCAGCTGGCCTTGGTGCCACTGGAGTCCCTGGAAAATGCAGTTCTATAACCACAAAAATGAAGGAAAATCCCAGCAGGCAGTGATCTCTAAATGTTCTTGCCCAACACCACCACACAAAGCAGGGCTGACTTTAAAATTAGATCCAGCTTCAAAGTTATTCCATGTGGCACAGGGTCCTGTTTCAGGGAAGTACTAAATAAATCCATGGCTGGAGTTCCAGTGAAAAGATTGTACCTCTCTTGGGTTAAAACCAGGACCTTTGGATAGATGGGAAACAAATGTCTGTCAGTGCCATATACTGTTTCAATTGTGGAGAGAAAGCTATCGTCACATGGAAAAATGGAAATTTCCTGCAACTATCTGTAGTGCTGATCCTATCCATAATATTTGCTCTGTGCTGGTGTCTTGCTTTTAGAAGGAAGTTTGCAGCCCATGAAATGCAGTGACTGTAAATGCCATAAGTATCTTTAATACAGTCCATGCATGGAGTTGCCACTGTGAGGAAGGAAGGAAGGAAGGAAGGAAGGAAGGAAGGAAGGAAGGAAAGAAGGAAGGAAGGAAGGAAGGATGAAAG
>VZRF01003801.1:0-19151 GCA_013396875.1 Vireo altiloquus | reverse complement strand
AGGAAGGAAGGAAGGAAGGAAGGAAGGAAGGAAGGAAGGAAGGAAGGAAGGAAGGAAGGAAGGAAGGGTTTTATTAACAAGAAACAGGAATATATGTTTACAGTTTAAACAGTGACTTACTAAATGGTACAGGGGTGACATACACCCATGTGCCAACCCATCTGCATTTTTTAGTACACTTTGCTGTACGAAATCTCAAAATTACATGAAAAAAAGATGATGAAAGAGACTGTATACTGCATGTGAATAATTATGCTTTCATTCCCAGAAAAATTTCCTAATGACCAGTAAAAAGATAATTAAACTTCATGCATAATCTGAATGACTCAAGCTCTCAATATCTGTAAGGTTTTTGTCATTGCAGCATATGAACAGTCCTGAACAAGAGTCCAGGAATGAGTGGAACATGGACTCAAGTCTGCTACAGTATTCTTCATTTCCTAAGAGGTTTGATATTTTAGAGCTGTAGAAAAATAATACTGGTCAACTTTCCAAGCCCTTCATTTCATCTAGCAGGCTGTGTATGATTTTCTGCATGCTCAGAGCTGAATATTCAGTGCTCATTTTTTAGTGCTAAACATTTTTGTGCTTTTATAGTGTTATTATTTCAACTTCTTTCCTCCAGCCTTTTCAGAAGACAGCTTATATTATTAAGAATTATCAAAACAGAATTTAAAATAAAGAAACATAACTTGGTAACTGTATAATGCAAAAGCGGGAATATTTTCTAATTCAGTTCTTGCATTCAGTGTCTTTTATTGCTTTCATGTTGGTTTTCCTCAGAAGGCATCTTTCTGGCTTTTCAGCATGAGCAAGACATGAAGAACCACAGAACCACAGGGTCACCAAATCCTTGAGGGACCTCTTGGGATACTTCAGCTTATCCAAGAAGTGGCTCAAGTCACCCTCATGGCCCTTCACTTGACTCACTTGGCAAGTTGAGCTCTCTGTCCTAATGGGAGTCCACCAGCTGTGAGTAGAGATGAAGGATCTCCTTCCTTGACTGCTGCCAATGCTCTGCCAGTCCAGGGGCTTGTTGGCCTTCCCTGAAAAGTTTCTCTCCAGCAAGCTGGTTCCTAGCCTGTCCTAGCATGTGGATAGGGCTATTCCTTCCCAGGTGCAGGACTGCATTTCTTCTTGTGGAACTTTATGAGGTTTCTGCCAGGCCTTTTTTCCAGCTGGCTGAGATCTCTCTGGATGGCAGAACAAACCTCTGGTCTACAGAACAATCCTTTCCATTGTTTCTCACTGCAAACTTGCTGAGGGTGCTCTCTGTTCCAACATCCAGGTCATCCACAAGGACATTAAATGATGTTTTTGTCCCACTATTGACCGATTGGGTGCTTTATAAGAAGTGGTGAATAGGAAAACTTTGTGCATATTTTCTTTTTCTTTTTTTTTTTTAATTTTTTTTTTTATTAGTAGATTTTTTTTTTTCTGGAGGAACAGTAGAAATTCTATATAAAGAAATCATGCTAAAAAGTACAAGGAAAACCGCTGCAAAATTGTGACGCACAGAAGCAAGGGTTCCTGAGATGGAGCCACTGGCAAAATTTATAAAACCTGTCATGAGGATTTTCTTTGTTACATTTGAGAATACATTGTGGTATTTGCTATTGGACAACTTCTATGAATTGCCTCAAGTCAAGAAAGAATCCTCAGACTTGTCTAACAAAACTGATTGACTCTCACTAGCTTTTTACAAAGCCTGAGTTAATTGTAGCTTTTAGGTGTCTGGGGAAAAAACCGGGAAGGAGTCTACAGTTACTTAAAGAGAAAAGGAAGGAATTTCATGTTTTAGCATCTGGTGATTTTCTCAAAACTCAACTCCCAAACCATTTTACTGGGCATGCAAAACAGAATAGTCACACAGCACCAGAAACAGGCAAAAAGTGTCCTCATACCATCACCATTGATCTAGCAAGGCTGTAGAGATGACAAATTCTGAATTCAAAACCAAATGGGAAAATTCAGTGTAGGCATTGGCCTGGAATGCCTGGATGTGGTGGCCTGTCTCAGGGAGGCAGATGAGAAGCCCCGTGAATAGAAACCAGGGGCTGTCACCTGAGCAGATGTTAACTGGCAGAGCCAGTGCCCCCCTCACATAGCAGTTCCAGCTTGCAGCACCCAAGCCCTCAAACTAACAAAGGATGCTCCTCCAAATCCACCAAAAAGTAGTGGTCAAAGTGCTAATGACTCAAATGATGGCAGCAGCCCGAGGCAAGAAGGGATGATAGGACAGTAGAGCCAGCAGTGGTGAGGCATCCTGGGCTCTCGAGTCAGGGGCAAAGGGCACTTCTACCCTATTCTGGAAGTCAGCAACTCCAGCTCCTTCCTGCAGCTGTGGGACCAGGCTCCATTGCTGGTGGGTTTGAGGAGCATGAACACACTGACTTCCAGAAATACGGAGACTTGGAAAGTGCAGAGGAATCTGGCACTGTGGGCAGGTGCCAGCAGGAGATGAGGCTAGAGCAAAACATTCCTTTCTGCTTCTCCCTGTGCTGGAAGCACAACCCACAGGAGTGGGAGACTCATCCAGAGCTGGCCAATGACCATGCAAATTCTCCTAATCCCATCACTGAACAGGGAAAGGCAGTGAGAGGCAGCTGCAGACAGTCCATGCTGACTGCTCCCACCATACTCCTGCTCACAGGAGACCTTGGCAATGTGTGAGGAGCAGGGACGAGACACACAGACATGGTTGTGTGACATAGGTGATCAAGGAGGAACAACACAGAAATGTGAAGTTCAAAACAAGAAACTGGTTTTTCTCCTGGCTCTGTGCACCTGCAGAGGAGAACATCCCATCTCACATCCTGGTGACATCATAAGTGGCAGATTGTGACCTCACCAGAGGATGGATTCTGACATCTTGTATCTCACTGCTCATATGTGGGCACCAGCAGAGCCTGGGTCACTCTGGTTCAAGCCTTGACTCCTGCCAAGCATTTCTGCAAGCGAGGGCAGCTCTGGCGCCCAGCTCTCCCCAGCCCTCTGCAGAACCCAGAAATGGCCACAGGAACAGAGTGGAGCTGCCCCATCTGCCAGGACACACAGGATGATGTGGCTTCTGCTCTGCCCTGTCACGACCAGTTCTGCCTGGGCTGTATCCTACGGTGGACAAGGACAAATCCAGTGTGCCCACTCTGCGGCAGACCAGTAGAGACTGTCAGGTTTCCTGGCCATGAAGAAGATGACTATATAGAGATGGTCATCAGAGCCCGTGAGGAGTCACCAGAGACCAACAGCCAGGTAGGGAGAGCTCCCTTCCTCCTGGGTGAAAACAGCCCCAATTATGCAGCAGTGACACCTCTGTCTTCTCCACAGGGAACACTGTCCCCAGCTGAGCAGAGGGCTGCAAGGCCAGAGCCTGTGGGTGGCCTCCTGCCTGAGGTGTGGGCAAGACTGTTCCGAGAACAGCAGCATCTCCTGGACCCCGTGCAGCCATGCCTGCGCCAGAGGCTGGAGGGAATATACTGGGACCAGTGGTGGATGGTTGAGGACATCGAGAGCAGCATCCTGTACAGCCTCTGCGTCTATGGTCCAGATGTGGAGATGCTGGTCCAGGAGCTGCAGCCTCTCCTCAGAGAGCACACAGTGCCAGTGGTCCACAGCATCAGCAGTGTCATTGTGAGCCAGTGCAGCAAGGAAGCTCAGAGGCTGCTGTTCTCTGGACCTGTCAGGCATGAGAACAATGGCCCTGTGGCCAGCTCCAGCTCCAGCTCCAGCTCCAGCAGCTCCAACAGCTCCAGAAGATCCAGAAGACCCAGATCCAGGTCCAGCAGCTCTTGGTCCAGTAGCTCCTGGGAGGGGACTCTGACCAGCAGGCTTGCAGCCTCCAAGGTGGAGAAAAAAGCTGGTACATCAGCAACCACCCCTGCTGGCAGCCTCAGCTGCCCCTCACCTGCACCCAACCCCTCAGAGTGGGACCAGAACCAGTAGAGACTGCAGTAGTCAGTGGTGGCAGGTCCCTCTGCCCAGGACTGCAGACACAGCTCCCCTGCTCCCAGCCAGGGCAGGAACCTCTTGCCCAGGGGGTTCCCAGCACCCCCCAAAGCAGAGGGTCCCCAGCTCCCAGGATTCGCCTCCTCCCAGCAGGAGGCCACCCTGATAGCTTTGCTAGCAGGATTCCTGCAACCCTTTAGTCAGGAAATAAAAAAAGGAAATAAATTGTTATTTCCCTCACAGAGTCTCCAGGCTTCTCTTCCTTCTAATGCCTTTACCATTCTGTTGGGGATCAGCAAAGCTCCAGGGCTTTGCCTGTTCTTCTGGGGACCAGGGTCACCCCCAAAGCCCCACAAGAAGGCTTTGCCCTTGGGAGATGAGCCCTTGGGAGAAACTGCCCCCACTCCTGGGTGAACAGCAAACACCAAAGAAATAAGAAACTGAATGTTTGATGTGTTATAGAAAGATAGGCTTGTAGTTTAAAAATTGCCTCATATGTTAATATGGGACCAAGATGGAGATTTTAGGGAGTCGGTCCTTTCTTGTTCCCTATTTTCCCTTTTCCCCTTCTTCTTCCCTTTTTCTGTGACCTCAGTTCCTATCAGGTAGCGATTGGTAGAGAGAATTTAGTTTAGAAAAGACCTGTTAATAATAGTGATAGTTATTGGACTTATAAACATAATAATGTACGTAGAATCATTCTATTTGTTGATAAAGCTTATATAAACTCTCTGTACTGTTCATCTTCGGCCATTTTCGGCACCTGGAATCAGTGGTAACACTGTGTTCCAGAACTTTTGATAACTTTAGAATAAACAGCCTGAAGCAGCATCGAAGTCGTTTGTTATTTTGTCCCCGAGATGAGAGATTGAGAAGAACAGCGTTCAGGGCACGAACCACCTTTGTGGGACCCTGCCAGGGCTCCCACACCCTTCCCCTCATGCCCCACTGTTGGTGGCACCTACATGTTGAGGGGCACAGCCATGGGCCCTGGAGCCTCAAGGCCATGTCAGCAGTGCCTCCTCCCAGGAGGAAACCCTGCTGCAGCCACACACCCACAGTGCAACAGATGACAAAGGTGGAATGGCTGGGAGGCAAATTGTCTTGTCACAGGTACATTAAGGATCCAGTTGGGCATCACCCCTAGCTTCTGCTGGCATCTCCCTGTTTCCCCACTTGGTCTCAGTGCCTGAGGGTCATCCTGAGTTCTGCCCAGCCAAAAGGAGTATCCCTGGAACCCTGGGCACCACTCCAAGGTGTCAGCATGGGGATCATGAGGATGTGTCCCCCCCACACTGGGAGCACCTGAGGAGTCTGCCAGGGGCTTCCTCTCACAGCTGGGCGTAGTGGCCTAAATGCCTACAGCTGGAGAGGACCGTTCCTCTCAACCAGGGCTGGCCAATCCTACCCAAATCCTGGCATTGCCCAGGGAAAGACAGTGAGTGGAGGAGGCATCATCTAGCTACAGGCAGCCCATGCTGACTGCTCCCACCACATTCCTGCTCATGGGACACCTCAGCAAGGCACCAAGAGCAGGGAGAAGATACATGGCTGTGGATGTTACACAAGTGATCAAGAAAGAGCAATGTGAAAATGTAGAAGTTCAAAATAAGAAACTGTATTTTCTTTTCTTTCCTGGCACTGTGTACCTGTAGCAGGGAATGTCCCATTGTGACATCACCAGGCTCTGGAGGGTGAAATCCCAGGTGGCAGATTGTGACAAGACATCTGTTGATGATTTTATTTGAACACCAACAGTAACTGGGCCAATCTGGCCTAAGCCTTGACTCTTGCTGAGGAAGACTGTGAGGTCTGCAGAGTCAAACCAGTCTTTTCCCAGCACTGGTGGTAGGTTGGGGGCTGCCATCAACAGCTCTCAGTGCCCATCCTACAGCAATAACTCCTGTTTCCCTGCCCTGCCTGGTTGGGGCAGCCAGGCATTGCAGGTGCAGCACTGAGAATGAGCTGTGCAGGAAAACCTCCCTGCAGGGTGGTTATGGGGTGGGTGATGGGACTTAGGGAGGTGGGAGAGTGTTTTTCTTCAGGGGCCTGGCCATTCCTTCCTCCCCTCCCTGGGACAGTCAGTGACTGCAGCTTCTCCTGCAGTGTGTGACACCAATGAAGGGGAGCAGCTCCTGACCCTCAGCTCTCCCCAAAAGGCTGCTGACCACAAAAATGGCCAGAGAAAATGACGGCAACTGCCTCATCTGCCAGAACTCTCCAAAGGATGTGGCTTCTGCTCTGCCCTGTCACCACCGCTTCTGCCTGGGCTGTATCCTGCGGTGGACACAGACAAGTCCATCATGCACAGTCTGCAGGACACCAATAGAGACCATCAGGTTTTCTGAGCGGGGTGAACAGGACTATCTGCTGTTTGCTGTGGTCTCCCCTGAAGAGTCACCAGAGACCAGCAGCCATGCAGGGGCAGCTCCCATCCTCCTGGATGAAAACAACCCTCTGGTGTCCCCTGCATCTTCTCCACAGGGAACACTGTCCCCAGCTGAGCAGAGGGCTGCAAGGCCAGAGCCTGTGGGTGGCCTCCTGCCTGAGGTGTGGGCAAGACTGTTCCGACAACGACAGCACCTCCTGGACCCTGTGCAGTCCTGGCTGCATGAGAGGCTGGAGGGAATATTCCAGGACCAGTGGTGGCTAGTACAAGTTGCACAGAGCAACATCCTGCGTGATCTCTGCCTCTATGGTCTGAATATGGAGAACTTGGTCCTGATACTGCAGAACTGCCTTGGGGAACACACAGCACCGCTGGTCCACGGCCTCATCGATGTCATTGTGGGCCAGTGCAGCGGGGAGGCCCAGAGGCTGCTCCTTTTCGACACTGGCAGGGAGGAGACTGACAGCCTTGTGGCCAGCACCAGCTCCAGCTCCAGCTCCATGTCCAGCAGCTCCAGGCCCAGCAGCCCTCGGGAGAGGATTTCTGTCAGTGTCCGAGCAGGATTCAACATGGAGAAGGAAGCAGGAATATCAGAGGCTGCCTTCCAAGGGGGTCCCAGCCACCACCCACCTGTGCCCATTCCTGCAAAGCCCCAGGAGGAGCCAGAGCAGGCAGCAGTGGCAGGTTCCTCTGCCCAGGGTAGCATCTGCAGCCCCTCTGCTCCTGGCCAGGGCAGGGACCAGTCTCACAGGGAACCCCGGCGTGCAAGAAAGAGGAGAGCCCCCAGCCCCTGGGATTCTCCTCCACCCAGCAAGAGGCCAAGGCAGGCACCTGTGCAACCCTGCAGCCCTGAGGGGTTCTCATCAGAGGAAGTGATGAAACCTGGACCAAGCAAGCCTACGACAACTTCGGGAAACAACCTCCCCTTCCCAGGTCTTGCTTCCATACAGTGCCTGGTGAAGTCCCTATTGGGGCAGTCCTCTGATGCTGGGGGTCCAAGTTCCCTCAGTAACTGAGAGAACCTGAATGTGAGCACATTTGAAAATGTAGTTCCAGATACAGCAGTGGTGCTGGAATGAAGGAGTTAACCTTAATAAATTTACCTGTTATACTCTTACTCAGTAGCTGATAATTTTGTTGTATTACAGTGTAATTATTGAACTGCAAGTAGTTTACTCAGGTGGAATAATGGATAAGTAGAGTATTTCACATGTTTGAGGAAAACTTGTTTTCCTAAGTGAATGCTTTCTTTGTATAGCTTGCTGAAAAGCAATTGCTGTAATTGAACTGAAAGCCTGCTTGGCAAAATTTATTATGAAGTATAGATTTAATAAAATTATATATAATGCAAAATATGAATATTGACAAGAGTCAAAGACTGTTCTATTGTTCAGAAAAATTCTTCTGGTTTCTTTTTCAGTCCCACAATTACAAAGAATGCTAAAAAGCAAATTGCAACTGAATATTTTCAGATCATGCAAAAAAACCAGGCAAAATAGCAGAAACAGTTATATTTAAGCTGCCTTTCCAAAGGAGGTGGTTTGCTTCAATGCTTAAGTGAGAGAAGAGAAATGAGAGGATCTGTGTGTTGAACAAAAAACCATAATGGCATTCTGTTCCTCCCCCAAATGAATATTCTCATATTCAAAACAGCATTGAAGATTGAAGCCAAAATTTAAAGTAATTTTATTTCTATCAACTGTGTTAATACATTAATAAGAGCAGTATTGGCCTGGATTAACAAGTGTCTTGATGAATTATAAAATTTGCACATTCTGATACCACAAGTATCATAAAGTGTTACTTCCTTGAAAAAGTCAGATTTTGCAGAGAATTCAACACAGGTTGAATTAGGTTTGAGTCTGGGTTTTTTTTTTTTCTCTCTTAAAAAAAAAAAAAAGCCAAAAGAGCTCACATCTTTGCTTACTCAGTTCAAGGCAAACAGGCTCTGAGGGGTCACTCGGCTACTACCAAAGCAAAGTCAGGGATCTTGGATTCTGAGCAGTTACAAAAAGATGTCCTTGATTTTCAGACTTAACACAGAAAAAATATCATCAAAACAAAAATGAAATCAGTTGAATTTGGACACTGTTTTGCTCACCATTAAACCACAAGCCAAAACTCTACCCTTCTCATTAATACAAACACAGAAACACTGACAGCCTTGGTTTGGAGAAAAAAGAAAAGGAAAACTGTCAGTCACTTTATGATGAGAGCGGTCAGTGGTGGCAGAGCTGCATTTAAGTATCCAGCCATCACCTTGACTTGCTGTACTCAGGTTCTACATCTCTGCCACATAGACAAGGCAGTCCTCCCCCTCTCTCTGAGCTGTGAGTTATTCTAACACGTGGGCCTGACCTTCACAGCTTCCTTGGAGCTAAAGATGTAACAGGGCTATAGGCAAAATGCAACCCTTTTAATGTTCTTTTTGACTCCTTGCATTACTCTCATCTCCTCCATTCTCAAATGTCTCTAAGGCTGAATGTGGAGAAACAGTAATTTCTGCAGAGTCTGATCCCAACAAGACAATTATCTACTGGGCATATAAGGAAATTTGCTTGGTTGTCATTCTTCACGTAGTGAGAAACAACTGCTGCTTCCAACAAGAGGCTTATCACGAACAAATGCTTCTTATAAAAATGTGTTAAAGTGTGTGTGTTACGTGTGTTTGTGCACATGGGTGTGCTGGGGCAGGGGTGGGAGCTATACATGGAAAACTTCTGTGCATTTTTCATATAAGTAAACTTTTATAAAGGCACAAGCTCATATAAATACTGTACTGGCAAAATTGCCCCAAGATGCTTAGGTGGTTTAGTTCATCTGCTCTGAGTCAGGTTGTTACCACAAATTGGTAAAATTAAAGTCCTTAACACCAATGTAGCATTAAGAAGCAGGCAACCTTTATTCAGCTGGATGCACAAGGGTATATATCCTCTGAAATATCATTCATGCTTATTACAGAAAAACTTCTGTTTATATATTATATTTTACATACATATCCACTGATTTTTCTGGAATGGGCATACATATGATAATATTTTCCCCCAAATCATTAATGTGATCCCTCCCCTCTCCACATGTGATCTTCTGTCCCAGGCATGTCTTTGTTGGTCCCTGGTGGTCAAGTGATACCCAAGTCATACTTGACCACCCAAAGAACTTGTGCTGCTTTCGCAATTAACAGAAAAGTTGGCATAACTGGGCTGGTTACTCTTATGTTCTTCTTCGTTAATGTTCAACATGATCCTAGAATAAGCATTGTGCAGTTCCATAGGCCAGTGGTTTTTGAAGAATAAGCATTGTATCAGCCCACCAGCTGTGCAAACAGCTCTTCATCAGGCAGAAAGGTCGATCATGTGGTGATAACTCTTGATAGAAAATATTAGTCTAATTTTTTTGTAATGCTGCAGTTCAATCAGAGCATTGATTTGGTTTGGAGGTTGGGTGGGTTTTGTTGGTTTTGGTTTGGTTTTATATTTTAAGATGGGAGACTTGCATTCAGCAGGCCAGACATTTTCTGCAACTAATCAGATTCTGCAAGTTCCTGTGCAGATCCAGAGAGGCTGTGCACTCTCCTTCCTTTGAATTTTCAAGAGAAACTGGACAAGGCCCTGCGCAATCTGTCGTGGCTGATGCTGTGTTGAGCAGGAGGTTGGGCTAAAGGCCTCTCGAGGTCCTTTCCCACCTCATTATGTGATCCCAGTGCACGACTTCAGTTTGAGTGTTCCTACCACAGTGGCAGACTCTGCTAAGTCTGGTCTAACAGGAGCCAGTTCCATTCCCCTAGGTGGCCCTTTGGGGTCAAACCTAACTACCCATGTGAGTAAAGGAGCTCAATGCAGGGAGTCAGGCTTGCAGGAGCAGGCTCCTTGGCAAGATCCAGGGCTCGGAGTCAGCAGCATTCCTAAAGTAACATTAGCAGGTCATATGTTCCCTGTTAGCGAAGTTGCTTGTGAACGGAGATCACAAAAAGAACAGTGAAGAGAAGCAAATAACAGGGTTTGTATTCTCAGAACTACAGCATGTCCCTAGCCATACTTCCCATTTGCACTCATCTGTCTCAGGAGTGCCTTGCTTTCAGGACTTAGGTCTTAGGGAATCTCCTTAATAGGACCTTTGTGAACCACAGGTGTCAGTCTTGAAAGTCCCTTTGTTCTGTGAACCGGAGAAGTGTGCCTACATAGGTCACCTTAATCGGTCTGCTTTTCATTTCAAGGCTCAACGACTTGCTAATGAGGCTTGCTCTTCCCACTTGTTTTGCTGCTGAGGAAACAAAGAGAGTACTTTCATGGGCTTCTTAATTAGGCAAAGGAGATGAAATGGCTATTCTGAAACACTGTAATGATGTATATTCTTGAATGTTTGGCTTTATTTCTTCCTCAGTGTACACCCAAAAATAAAAACTCCTAGGATCATCAGGAACATCAGTCCATTCGCATGAGTCAATAGCAGATGAGCCAAATGTCCATTTGTGCTTAAATACCCATATTTCAAATTTAATATAGGCATTGTTTGGCTGGCAGATGCATTTTAGCATGTAGTCTGTTTTTTATTAGCCACCAAAGCAATCATGTCAAATTAGACTTCTCAACTGTCCTGGGGAAATAAGTCATGAACAAAAACCTCCAGGTTCCAGTGGAGATACAGAAGATTCAGATAATAAAGCAGAAATGATGGGTAAGGGGAGGATCAGGACAAGATGTACAGCTCATTTTAATACGTCCTACCACTGGGATTAATTCAAGCTAGCAAGAAGAACAGTCTAAGTTACTCCCCAGGGAGATGTACCCATGGATTCTTCCCTGCCATCAGTGATATTCCACAGTTAAGGACATGCTGTTTTAGCTTAGATCTTTTATGCTTGGACTGGAGAGGATACTATTGATTCCAACTAGAACAGAATTAATTGTCTCTTTTTTCCTCTAGCTGACCTAGAAGAGTAAATGACTGCTTTCAAATTAGGAGTTCCTCTTCCTGCACATGTAAATGTATGTGAAAACCCATTAGCTCTCTATAGTGGACCTATATATATATAGGGGACCTATATATGCCTCAATTCTCTATAGAGAAAAGTAAACAACAGAGAAATAAAGAACCCCACTTTTGAAACAAAACGCCAGGAAACTAAAAGCATTTTATACAAATAAAACATGCTTTATCTGCCCTATCACTAGACCAAGTATTAAAATGAGCTTCATGTTCAAACTCTGCATTTATCCATATCTGCAGTTGCATTCATTATCACAATGAGATTTAAACATATATTCAACAATGTTAAAGAACTAGGAATGGCACAAAGAAACTCTGCAGGAGCCTTTTGGGGCAGGGGAAGAGGAAGGAATCCTTTTCCTTGTATGAGACATGGGAAGAAAAATATCCTAAAACCCTCACAAAGATTATTTTGGAAAAAAGTGTATGGAAATTGATTTTACCTCTATTTCAACATCCCTGTGTATAGAAGAGGAAATATTTGAGGATCAAAGACTCTACATTCCTGCAAAGAGAGGTGAAATAAGGAGCAGACTGTGAAAAGTCCAGCTGTCTCTGACAGAGGACAAGGTACCCGGCCAGCAGGTTTTAAACTCAGAATTTAGGTGGCCAAAGTGAAACTCAAGCTCTTACAAAATGACCTTGGAGGCAAAACATGAGCTCAGAAAACCAGGAGACACCAAGTCAGGGGATGTGCCCTCATACTCTGAGCCCAGCTTCTCCCACGAGCTGTAAGAAATCAGCCAGCACAAAGCCAGGGACCCTCCTGCTTCCCAACACGGCTGTCAGCAAGGGCAGAGCTCGCTCCCAGCACTGCCCAGGGCTGTGTGCTGCAAACCCACTCCCAGAGCACACATTTCTGCCTGGCAGTCTCACCACTCCCCACCCAACTGCTCAGGCAATCAACCACAAGCAGGTGCTTTTTGGAGCCCTCTGCTGCTGCTACAGATGTATTATCCAGGCAAATATTTACAGAACTGGGGTATTTCCAGGATTATGTGGCAAAAATCTGTAGGGTAAAAAAGCTCCCAAAACTAAGACAACCAAGTTATGTTTCTGTTCCATTGAGGAAGTAAAATCACAAAGTTAAGCACCTGGAATGCACTCCAACAACTCCACGGCTCACATGCTTAATCCCTCAGTCCCTCATTCCTAAGTCATCTGAGCCCCAAAGGCCTTCAACAATGGAGAAAATTGACGTCTCAAACACAGTCCAAAAGCTGTCCAAGCTGACAATGTTGAACGTGGGGCTGACACTGAACACATGGAGTGGGCACTGAGGAAGGAGTCCTGCCAGCTCCTGGCACAGGGATGTGCTCCTCTCTCCCCAGCCCTGAGCAGAACAGTCTCATCCAGGCTGCAGCTGTGCAGGCACTGCATGGGAGCACACATCTCTTCCCACAGAGATGCCCAAGAGAAAGGTGCCTGAATTCTGGAACATGGAGAGCAAGACTGGTGAGTTTGCCCAGCTGAGGATTTCCGAGATAGAAACCGGACTGGAGGCACCAGGTTACTGGGAGGACCAGAAAGCTGCAGCTCCAGCTCACCCCTAGACAGGGCCCTGCCTACACACACGGCAGGGCTCCCACAGCAGCAGCAGCTGCAGCCCAGCCCCTGCTTTGCCTTGGCCTTCCAACACAAAAGAAGTAGAACCCAGATTTGACTCTGTTGCAGAATTGAGGAATAATTAAAGTTGGAAGGCATCTCAGGAGATTTTTCCTTCTGCCTCCTGCTCAAAGCAGTCCTCCATGAGGTCAGACCAGGTTGCCTGGGGCTTCAGACAGTCAAGGCTTGAAATCCTCCAAGGTGGCACAATTTCTCCAGGCCTTCACTTCCCCACCTTGTCCTTGTGGGGAAAAAGCTTTTCCTTATCTCCAGACCAAGCCTCTTGTGTTTCTGCTGCTAAGCTTTTAATTGAACAAAGGGCTATGATCACTCTGTTGAGGATTTTATTTAAGGGGATCTCAGGAAGTGAAGAAGGAACAAGACAGAGGTGGAAAAGGACAACTGGGTTAGAGACAGATAAAATGGATTTGCATCAGTGGGTGCCCTGTAGTGATTCCTGAGCATTTTATGGTAGAAAGGTAAAATATAAAAGTACTAATGCCCTGAACAGGCTGAACAGCACCAGGTGTACCTAAGCTGAAACGTCAGAAGCAGAGAGGCCATTGGAAGAAATTTCAAATACCATTTCCATCTGTCATTTCTAGATCACCACAGAAAGCCAGTTGAAGTGTTTGCTGTATTTATTATCTGTACTTATTACACTTTAAAACAGAGTGAGGATGCCAGCTCTGAAGCTGTACTCTCAAAATACCTTGACTGTTCTCCAAACCTGAAAGGTGGAATGCATGATGGAGAGGCTACAAAAAGAAGGTTGGAAACACAGACTGATTTATAATTGATTTCTTCCTGAAGGGCTGATTTTACAGTTTTGCAAGGCTGGTAAAAGTTCATCTGTCATTCGAATGTGAGGCAGTAAAGGTGAGTGAAAGATGCAAAACTGATCTTTGACAACATGTCTGAAATCTGGCAAAAATGAGTCAGGAGCATTGTGTTGTGACACTGTAGTTATGACTGAGAATTCTGGAAATTAGGGAAAAGTAAAACAAATTAATAGGTAGAATTCAGAATCAACTCAATCAAGCAGAAGATAAAGAAACACATTCACCATGACAAGAACTGACAGTCAGAACAAGGCCTGTCTTAAGGATGAATTTGTGTAGTATTTATGAAAACTGGGAATTAATGGAGGAGAGAGATTGAATGAGAAAGAGCTGATGGAGTCTTTAACAGAAATTATTCTTTAAGAAGTCTGAGTTTTAAGACAAACTTATCCACTCTTATCTTTGATTGCTGCAGTTAATTAGGTGTTGCAGCACAATGGGGATGTGGTGGACACTGGCTGGGTAGAAGGCACTGAGAAAAATTCAAAATTATCATAGGCAAGATTTTTTTAAAAAGGAAGGTTTTTTTGTGTGTTTGGCTGGTTGGTTGGTTTTTGAGGAAATGACAACAGCTTTTTAGCATTTTATAGGAACAGAATTACCTTCTGGTCTATCAGCATTTAGCTCACATTTACTCACTTCACTGAATCTTGGTGTTACCAGTTGGTCAATACTGCACTGAGAACTAAATTTGAGTTTTTCCTTTCAGTTTCTGAATGCCTGTAGTAATGATAAAAAAGTTCTTCTGGTACTTAGAGTTTTTCTTTGTTTTTTTTCTTTTTTTAGGGGTTTTTTTGTTTTTTTTTTTTTTTTAATGCAACCTTTCTCTCTCCAAATTCAACATAACAAATAAGCTATTAAACAGAAAGCAGGAAGAATGGTGGACCTTCAGTGTAGTGAATGTGAATGTGGATTTCAAGAACTCGATCACTTTACAAAGGAAAGGTGATGTTAATTGATTTGGGTTAGGGAGAAGAAAAATACAACAGAAAACACAGTCTTTATGAACCAAAATAAAAATGTGTGAAAAGTAATGAGAGTGGTCACTATTAATGAAGTTCATGGACTACAAAAACTATGACACAGTGCTACTGACCCATCTGAAATGGTGAGTGTAGAGCTGCAATGAGATTCCAGTGGAAAGACTGTGTGAAATCTCATCTGGAAAGTCCTTCAAGCAAAGACAAAGAAAACCAAAGAGAAAGAAAAAAAAAAAAACCAAAACAAAAAAGAGAAAGGTTATTAATCTTACAGTGACAGGATAGAGGCCAAAATATGCTCTCTAATAACATTCACTGCCAATTTAACATATACTGGAATTAAACTCCTAGGATTTAAAAATGGCATAATCACAGATGCTAGAACTGGTCATCATATAATAATAGATTTCTCTGCTGTGAATATATATAACATTTAGAAATTAGTCACCAGGGACTGTGTAATCACTGTTTTCTAATGGAAAGAAACCCTGCTCTTTTCCACAGTAGTTGAGAGATTACATCTTTTAAAATGAGCATTTAGATACTCAATTGGAAAGATGAGAAAAAAGACTGTTTTGAGGAAAATATTCATGAAAATGTTTGTTTTAGACATCTGAAGCAACATGTCAACAGCTAACAAATCCTAATGAAAATGAAAATCATCTGGAATAAGACAGTCAAGACATAATGAAATAACCAACCAACTAACTAACTAACTAACCAATCAACCAACCAACCAACCAACCAACCAACCAAAGAACCTCCAAAGACACAAACTGAAGACACTGAAATATCTGAAGGTGTTTTCAGAGCACTGGCAGCTGTCCCTGCCTGGCTGATGGCCTCTGGTGACCCTTCCAGGCCTGTCTCTGTGGCTATGGCTACTCCTGGGGCTGGTCCTGCTTTTCAGAATGAATTTTGATTCTGTATTTTAAGCACAATTTGTGCTTATAGATCTGCTGATCCTCACTCAGTTGGATTTCTGCTTTGTCCTAATCCATCCCTCTGTCATTGAGGGGATGGATCTTGAGGGGAACTGTGTCAAAAGCCTTACAGAAGTCCAAGTAAGTCAGCTGGCAGCTCTGAAATATCTCCCAGGATAACCATGGGGTGCACAGCACCAACTTTCTCAGAAGCTCTTCCGTCTGCAGCAGGATTTCCTGTGTGAGGATGTTCTACCAAAATGGTCCTGGGGGCTCCAGGGGCCCTCAGCTGACGGTGGGGCATGGGGGTCAGGCAAAGGCACTAGAAGGGGGAGAAAGCAGAACCTAGGGACTTTGTCAGGAAAACAGAATTTATTTACTTCTTTTTGGCTAAAGGCTTCCTGGAGTCTTGCTAGTGCCACCAGCAGGGTGGCCTCTTGTTGGGCTAAAGAGAATCCTAGGATCTGGGGACTCTCCTCTCTTGGGCATGCTGTGGATCCCTGAGAGAGTGGTCACTGCCCTGGCCAGGAGCAGAGGGGCTGCAGATGCTACCCTGGGCAGAGGGATGTGCCACTGCTGCCTGCTCTGGCTCCTCCTGGGGCTGGTCCTGCTCTGCAGCATCAGGCACGGGTCGGGGACAGACGTGATTCCCTTGGAGGCTGGCCTGTGATATTCCAGCTTCCTCCTCCACATTGAAGCCTGCAGGGACAGTGGCAGGTGTCCTCTCCCGGGAGCTAGTGCACCTGGAACTGCTAGAGCTGGCGCTGACCACAGGCCTGTTGTCCTCTTTGGTGTGATGGGAGCGCAGGAGCCTCTGGGCCTCCTCGTTGCAATGGCCCACAATGGCGCTGATGATGCCATGGACCAGCGGTGCTGTGTGCCCGCTGAGGAGAGGCTGCAGCATCTCCACCAAGGCCTCTGCATCTGGACCACGGGCACAAAGGCTGTGCAGGATGGAGGCCTCTGCAGCCTCTGCCCTCCACCACTGGTCCCCATAGATTTCTGCCAGCCTCTGGCACAGCCAGGGCTGCACGGGGTCCAGGAGGTGCTGTCGTTGTCGGAACAGTCTTGCCCACACCTCAGGCAGGAGGCCACCCACAGGCTCTGGCCTTGCAGCCCTCTGCTCAGCTGGGGACAGTGTTCCCTGTGGAGAAGATGAAGGAGACATGAAAGGGGCATGGGGCCTATTTTCAGCAAGGTGGAGGGGAGCTCTCCCTGCCTGGCTGTTGGTCTCTAGTAACTCTCCAGCAGCTCTCCCTGCCTGGCTGCTAGTCTCTGATGAGTCTTCAGGGCAGCTGATGGCAAATTGTATGTAGTCCTGTCCACCCTGCTCAGAAAACCTGACAGTCTCTAGTGGACTGCTGCAGAGTGGGCATGCTGGATTTCTCTTTGCCCACCGAAGGATGCAGCCCAGGCAGAACTGGTGGTGACAAGGCAGAGCAGAAGCCACATCATTCTGTGTATCCTGGCAGATGGGGCAGCTCCACTTTGTCTCCATGGCCATGTCTGCCTGTTGCAGTAGATAGGGAGAGCTGAGGACCAGGCATGCTTGGCAGGAGTCAAGGATCAATCCAGTCTGAACCCAGCCTAGATGGGCACCAAAATACAAGCAGTGAGGGATGAGACATCACATCCATCCCCCGGTGATGTCACAATCCACCATTCAATGATGCCACAGTGGGACACCTGGCACCTGACTATAAATGGAAAGGAATGCAAGGTCGCAAACCACTCCCTGGCGATACCATGATGCACCACTCAGTGATGTCATCCTCCACCATCCAGTGATGTCACAATGGGACATCCATACCTTCATTCCCTCACACCTCGGCACACAAGTCTGGGACTACTGGCAGGCATGGCCTTGGAGACAGACATGGGAAGGTCGCCAGAGCCAGCAGCCAGGCTGGGACAGTGCCCTAAAAACAGCTGCCATCGCCCAGGGCTCCTGGCTGGCCTCATGCCCAGGGGCTGAGCAGGACTTACCAATTGAACATGGCATCTTCCAGACTCTGTGTGGCCCTGGCTGAGCCAGAGGCAGGAGGGAATATACTGCGGCTGGAAGTGGCTGGCAGAGGCTGTGGGGAGGGCAGCATCCTGCACGGTCCAGTGTCAGAGATGCAGAAAGAAGTCGGCACACTAGAGACCCCCCCAAGGGCTCCCAGTAAGCCCCCTTCTGTGCCTATCCCTGCAGATCAGGACCAGCCCCAGGAGGATTTTCTCCAGTTTCAAAATAATCTAGATGCCCTTGCCTATTGACCATAGGGAACTGATAGAAAAACAAATAAAAAGAAAGCAAAGTACAATACAATTTGGTTTCTACTAATGAGGCTTTGATCACACTCCTCCAGTCTCCAGCTTCCACTGTTTTTAAAAAACACTTCTTTCATGCCATCAAGTTAGTTATTTCCATATCTAACTAGCTCAATAAACAGTTAACTATTTACCAACTTAACAGCTTTCAGAACAAAATTATTTTCAATCAAGTTATGATATCAAAGTTAATCATAGTCAAGAGCTTCAGCTACTTTTCACATTACATAGGAAACCATGTGTCTTAGTAGTGTTAAAATCTGCTCCAAGCTGCAACTTTGGATTAAGCATTTATCTGATGCATACTGGATATATTCAGAAGCCAGAAAAAGGCAAAATATGTATGAAATAAACCTGGCTAAAAGATGCATTGCATCAGATATATATCAGTAATACTTTCTGAAAAACAAATATTGATCTGCAATAATTCTGAAGTTCATCAGATGTCTAAATTTTTCTGTTCTTAAAAAAAAATTCTACTGCTCTCAAAAGTAAGAGCCTTCCTCAGGCTGCTAAGTGAAAATATGTTTGCAAAAGATTACTTCAAATAAGAAGTGTTTCTCAAATATTTTACAAAACTTAGGGAATATGTTCTCTTCTCTAAAATTCACACTCCTGTACAGACCCAAGCCAATTGTGCCTAACCAATCATAATCACTCACACGATCACTATGTCCTACTACACTACAAAGTACATATTATTTAATGTCAGTAACTTCACTTAATAAGCTAAACTAAATGTTTAAGTCTTTCCATTGGGAATCAAAGTGTCTCTCACAGTATTTCAGAGACTAAAGGTGTTAAAAAACTACAATCCTATACAGCATGTAAACATAGTAAAATAAAATATCATGATCACGCCAGTTATACTTTTCCACTCTAATATTTTCCTGAAGCTTTGCATAGGTACCAGGTAACCAGGCTGGACTTGGTGCATCAATGCAAGGCCCCAAGGGCTGCCCCTGGTGCGCCAACCGCTGACACAAAGGCACCAGCCCTGGGAGGGAGACAGTGCGGAGCCCTTCCCGTGGGAAAAGGGATCAGGCCCTGCTTGGTAACCTTTCATTTTGGTCACTTCTATTGAACAGCAAAAAAATGTGGAAATTAAATATTCCCAGCCTTTTCCCTCTGGTTTACTTTTCTGGGGGCCAAAGCTGTCTGCCCC
>VZRF01003793.1:54095-67201 GCA_013396875.1 Vireo altiloquus | reverse complement strand
AGGTGTGGCACAGGGTCCCCAGGCCATGGCACAGGGTCCCCAGGGCGTGGCACANGTCCCTCGGACATGGCACAGCCACCTGGAGGTGTGGCACAGGGTCCCAGGGCATGGCATAGCCACCTGGAGGTGTGGCACAGAGTCCCCAGGGCGTGGCACACCCCTGTGGCAGAGTCACCTGCGCACGTGACAGAAAGGATAACGGAGAGCTGCAGGCTTTGGCAGGGACTGAAAAATTGCTGAGCTCCTCTAATCCATCAACGCCTCTGGCAGGGGAGGGACGGCAGCGCATGTGGCACAGGGAACAGAGCGTGGCACAGGGAACAGAGCCCATGGCACAGGGAACAGAGCGTGTGGCACAGGGAACTGAGCGTGTGGCACAGGGAATGGAGCGTGTGGTACAGGGAACAGAGTGTGTGGCACAGGAAATGGAATGCGTGGCACAGGGAAGGGAGCGCGTGGCACCAAGAACAGAGTGTGTGGCACAGGGAATAGAGCCCATGGCACCAGGAACAGAGCCCGTGGCACAGGGAACTCAGCGTGGCACAGGGAACAGAGTGCGTGGCACAGGGAACAGAGTGTGTGGCACAGGGAACAGAGCCCATGGCACCAGGAACAGAGCCCGTGGCACAGGGAATGGAGTTCGTGGCACAGGGAACCATCCCAGCCACCACACCCGCGGCAAGGGACGCACCCACGGCTCCATGACAGCAGAGAGGCCCTGGGAAATTGGCCGGGAAGGCAACTCCATGAGCGGACCCAGCCCGGGAAGGCACAAATCCAGCCCGGGAAGGCAGCTCCATGAGCAGACCCAGCCCGGGAAGGCAGCTCCATGAGCAGATCCTGCCCGGGAAGGCAGCTCCATGAGCAGATCCAGCCCGGGAAGGCAGCTCCATGAGCGGATCCAGAAGGCAGCTCCACGAGCAGATCCCGGCCCAGCCCCACGTCTCCCCGGCACGTCGGCACGCAGGGAGGAGGCACAGCCCGGCTCTCCCAGCCCTAGTGTGTTTTTCCTCTCTTCCCCTCATTTCGGCTCATAAAGGTCTGCGCTTAAGTAATGAGGCTTTTTTGCCTGCCTTCTGCAGGAAGATACACAAGTGTGCCAATGTAAATTGCTCTATTTGGAGGGCTAATTGCACTAAAAGGCAGCCTGATCTGTGGTTTTTCTCTATTTTACATTAGCAGCTGAGCTGTCAGATCTGAAATGGAAACTCATTTTTAAGGCTTTGCATTTACAGTGGCTTCAACAATGAAAAATGTTCCCTGACAGTAATAGAAGGCAAACCTCATTAGAGAAACTTAAACCAAAGCGGCACAGTGCTAAAGCCCTCAGGCTGCTTCCGAGCATCTTAAGAGGGAACAAGAGCATTTTTCACATGACTCTCTCTGCCCGTGGAGTGCTCTGGCTCTTCCTGACTGGAGCTGTGCCCGCAGGAGCCGTATTTCTGACATGCACAGGGTTGCAGCAGCGATGGCAAATGGCTTTTTCTCGGGGGCCACAGGGCACCGAGGCGTTTCGGGGGGTGGAGAACCCGGCTGGCTCCAAGCAGCTGCTCAGCCCAGTCCCAGGATGGCGTTTTTGGAGTGCTCACGTCACCCTGGGAACCACGGGGATGCCGGGAGGACGAGGTGGTTCTGTTATTCCTCATCCGTGTGCCAGAGGGATTCAGGGGTGCCGACATCCAGCACCCACCGGAGCGATCCTGGGAAGGGTGGGCACCCTCCCCAGAGCCATCTCCTCTTCCTGGGCGCTTCCCCAGAGCCATCTCCTCCTCCTGGGCGCTTCCACAGGGAATCTGCCTCCCCTCACTGCCCTGACCCACACGCTGGCACTTCCCCAACCTCTGCCACCCAGCCCAAAAACCCTCCCAGCTCCCAGCAGACGCCAGCAGCCTGTGCACTGCGAATTCCAGGTGGGAACGGCTGGGCAGGGCTCCTCTGCCAGCTTTGCCAGCACCTATTTGCATCTGCATTAACATCCAGCCGCAGATTTGCACGGTCATGAGCTATTTTTACCCGGAGAGCTCAGCTCGTTCCGCACAGAGCTCAGCCTGCGCCGGGGTCAGGGATCAGCCCTGCCCAGGCCACGCTGGGGACATGCAGGGCTTTGAGACAAGGAGGCCACAAAACTGCTGCAGGAGGCCAGGGAAGCATGGCACAGATCCCAAAGGGATGCAGAGATCCCAAAGGGATGCAGAGATCCCAAAGCACAGCCCGCAGCAGGCTCAGCCACGATCCCAACTCTGCCTCCAGCACCTTCCTGCTCTGTGTTCCTTTCCCGCACATCCAAGCCTGGCTCTGAGGAATATTTTAACCCTGTTTAGCTGCCCCATATATTGTGGGCATCCAAGGCGAGGTTGGAGTGCTGGAGTGCTGCAGCATCCTCGTGGCACGGTGGCACAGGGTCCCCAGGGAACGGCACAGATCCTTTCAGCATCCTGCTTCCTCTGCATTCCCATTCCTGAGGCATCTCCTGAGCTTTCCCGGGGCTCCCCACCACATCCCCTCTGCTGTGCACAGGAGGCCACGCTCCTCCTGGAATCCTCTTCCCACCCCTGCGGCCTAGAGGGGACATTTTGGGGGAAAAAGGGAGGAAAATCTGTGCAGCCATTTTGCAGCAAGGACAAAAACCAGACCCACTGTCCCCAGCCTGGCACCACATTCCCAGAGCTGAGCACCCCATGGAGCAATGCCTTCAGCACGGAGCATCTTTCCACCAGCGGTGCTGAGAAATTTGTTTTCCCTGGAGCTGTTTTCCCTTGGAAAAGCACTTTTTAATTTGCCCTGCAAATTTTCTACAACGGTTTCTCACCGCGTTTTCTGGGGATTTTTACCGGAAACAATTTTGACCAGCCAAAATATTTCACTTATTTGGTTTCCAAAAAATCTCCGGCTCTTTCAATTGCTTGATAAAAACCCTGACAAATGCAATCAGTCACAGTCATTCCCTGCAGAAATGTTTTCGTTTGACCAAAAAGGACAAAAAGAGAAAAGAACAAATATTCATAGCGAAAGACACTTGGCTTCTGCATCACGTTGCCGCTCCAGCCCGGGCTGAAGGAGACAGCGCTCGGATAAGGGCATTCCCCTCGGGATATCACATCCCCGTGGGCCACCTCTGAGTGGAAAGCACCACGTGGCAGCTCTGTGTCCCTGTCCCAAAGTCACCGAGCACAGGGTTGGGAGTGAGCGATGCTGAGGAGATGTCGCGACATCCTGGAGGGGACATGTCCTGCTCCTGATCCCTGCTGCTGATCCCTGCTGCTGATCCCTGCTCCTGATCCCTGCTCCTCATCCCTGCTCCTCGTCCAGGGCCAGCCTGGCTTCGTGTCAGGCCTTAAAGTAACCTCGCTTGGCACCTCAGGGGAGAAGGAGGTGATTTCAGTGCCAACACTGCTGGAATTGATGCCTTAGTTTGAACTTTTCTCTGTTCCCAGCCCTGCAGTGCCCAGTGTGACTCTGCAGTTCCCTGGAGCTCGTTCAGTGCTGTTCTCTCATGCTCACACTGACATAACAAAGCCTCTCCAGCTCGCTCTCCAAGGACACCCAGACCCTCCTGGGCCCAACAACTGCAAACCTTCATCTTGGGGAGAGGGGGAAAGCTTGGGGAAATTCCATCATTAGCTAAAGTTTTAATTGGTGAATTGATGCTGATATGCAAATGGACCAAACCTATAAAGGTGTGAAGAACTCATGACCTGTCATCCACCTTGGGATGCACTGAGGCAGGAGCCTCTGGACCCCCAGGGTGTGACCTTTGAAGGCCTTTCAGATAAATCCCTCCTTTATTCCCTCATTCCAGTCTAGGCTCTGTTTTTAGGGAGCCATTTAAGGCATGAGAACAACCCCTGCCTCTCACACCATGGCAGGGTTTGCTCAGGGCATCCTCAGCTCCTTTCCCTCCCTTGGCCCCAACCATGGCTTCAGCCAAAGTGACACCACAGAGCCATGACAGGGGATGTCACCCTGGCTCTGGGACCCCGCAGGACCCTGCCCACCGCCATGCCCCCTCCAGGGCATTCCCTCCCTGTCCCTCCTGGAAAACGGACGGAGAGGAGGCGGTTTGGGAATCCCAGCCCCCTCTCGCCGCCCCATCTGCGCTCCCAGGATAGTCTGTTCTCTCCTCCTCGCTGCTGGGAATCGCAGGAGATGTCTGCCTTCCCTCCCACTCCCGCATTACTCACCCAGCCGGAGCCGATCTGGACTCCAGATGGATCGGAACCGGTTTTCCTCCTAGGAGCTTTGGGGGAAGGTGGCGGCGGCAGGATCCTGCTCCGTCCCTCCCTGAGAACTCCCAGCTCCATCCAGAGGCTTCCAGGAGCTGGGATGCTCCTGCAGGGGCAGAGGGTGGAGGAGGAGCAGCCCTGCTTAGGGTGAGTGGGGCCCAGGGCAGTGCACCCACACCTCCCCACATCCCTGGGGTGCAGCCACCTCTACCCTCCCCGGGTTTCTCCACATGGATCATTTATCCCAGCAGGGATCTCCCCTGCTCTCTTTGCTCTCATAAAACCACTCCGACTTGGCTTTTGATGTATCCCAGACAGTCTTCCTCCCTCAGATCTCCCTCCTTTCCATCTTCCTCCCTCCTGCACCTGCTGCCGTGGCTGTACTCTGCTTCCCTGTATCCGTCCCCTCCCGACCCTCCGGAGCTCCCCTGCCCACACCGTGCCCGTGGCAGGGCAGCCTGGGCCAGGCCTGCACGGAGCTGTGCCAGAGGAAACCATGGATCCCCAAACACCAGGATCCTGGAGCCCTCTGGGGCAGGGCTGTGGCTGCCACCCTGCTGGGAAGGAGGGGAAGCTTCAGCCACAGCCTGGATAAAGCCAAATGCAGGCACTTGCAGCCTCACCAGCCCCATTTGGGGCAAGTCCCAGGCCCTGCCCTGGGGTGGGAGGTGATTCCCTCATCCCACAGCAATTCCCAAGCCACTGGAGCACAGGACACAGCTCCCAACCACCTTCCTCTGGCCTCTCGCTGGGAACGCTGCTGTGTCACCTGGAATCCCACAATGGTTTGGGTTGGAAGGGACCTTAAACCCACCCAGTGCCCTCTACCCCTACTCCCACTGTGCCAGGCTGCTCCCAGCCCCAATGTCCAGCCTGGCCTTGGGCACTGCCAGGGATCCAGGGGCAGCCACAGCTGCTCTGGGAGTTCTATCCCAGGGCCTGCCCACCCTCCCAGGGAACAATTCCTTCCCAAAATCCAATCTAAATCTCTCCTAGTTTAGATTAAAACCTCTCTCCCTTGTCCTATCACCACCTGCCTGTGGAAAAAGTAAGTCTCCCTCTTTTCCACAAACCCCAAAGGACACAGTGATGTCCCTGGCCTGGCTGCCACCTCTCCATGTAGGAGACAAGGCTGCCCAGGGAATGATCCCAGAGCTGCCAGAGCTCCAGGAGCGTTTGGACAACGCTCTCAGGCACAGGGTGGGATTGTTGGGGCTGTGCACGGCCAGGAGCTGGATCAGTGATCCCTGTGGATCCCTTCCAGCTCCATGACTCTCTGATTCCGTGACCACACACCAGGCAGTGCCGGGCTGCATCCAGGAGGTGAATCCCTGAGCAGGGAGCCCTGAGGAGGCTCCAGGGGGGGAAAAGGAGCATCCCCCGCACCCCCTGTGCCTGCAGGACGCCGTGCCCGGGGGCTGGCAGCGCCTGGGCTCCTCTGGCAGTGCCCAGATGGTCCGTGGGTGGCAATCTCGGCAGCCTGGTGGTGGCACTTGATGAATGGGCTGTGGAATTTGGTGAGATAATTAAAGAACCTGACTCTCACAATGCACCTGATAACAAATGAGGTGTCTCCTTCCCTTTTCTGCTCCGCGCCGTGAATTGTATTCCTGAAGATTAATGGATTCACCATTCCCACCTCAACAATGGGGTCTGTTCCCTGCTCCTCCCTGTTCCCGGGGGGAGCTCCATCACCAGGGAGTCTGAGCCAGGCAGGGACACGGAGAGACTTTGGCAGCCCTTGGGCCTGGCTCTGAGGGGAAAAGACACGGGAAAAACTGGAAATCCTCACCAGAGATTGTGTCTCTCCGGGGGGCTGAGGAGTGCAAGGTGTCACCAAGGGGTCACACAGCCTGGTGGCATCGGGGATGGCCAGGAGGCTGTTTGCAGACCCACTCACCTGACAGGCGGTGACCCAGAGGTGGGAAGGGTGGTGAGGTGAGGGAGAACAGGGATGCTCAGAGCTCACCACGGAGCCCGAGGGAAGAGCCTGGGTGGCTCTGGGTGGTGACAACCCTGATCTGTGCCCGGCTGAGGTGTGAACGCTGGCTCAAGTGGCACAAACTCCTGCCTAGTGTCCCAGGGCACAGGGGAATACCAGCTCCAGCCTCTCTGTCCCTGGCACAGGACACTTTTCCCAAGGAACAACATCCTCCTGTCCCATCACTCCTTCCAATCAAACAATCACTCCTGACCCAAACAATCTGGGTCAGTTTTCCAAGCGAGAAACTCCGGCAAGGGAGACGTGGTGAGCACAGCACTGGCCAGGGAGGAAGTCTGGTGGGATTTCTGGGATGAACAGCCCTCCTGTGCTCCTGGAATTCATGGAATCATGATCGGGAATCATGGAAAGCCCCAGCACTGTTTCACCACGGAGTGACCCTCCAAACACCCCTTCAGCAGCCAGGGACTGACCCGAGCCGTCAAAGCATCTCCAAAACGGGCTTATATATTATATAGACATTTAAATTAGGTACCTGTGCGAATCAGCAGGTCATTAATCACCCACTCGTTTAATTGGTTTTCCTGCCAAATTGGTTACAGATAAATAATTAAAAGCTAAAAAGTGGGTTTGGATGCATTCCTCTGGAAAGCCAGGCTGGCAGCTGGGAAGGGAATCTTTTAACTCCTCGGCTGGTCCCTCTCCAGCGGGCAGGGATCGGGGAAGCACCAGCCGAGGGGCAGAGGGAGGGTCCTGGGATCTCAGCCGGTGCTGGCGCTTGGCTCATCTTCACTGCTGTCCCATGGAGAGGCTTTTGCGGGGAGCAGGAGCTTCCCGGGGCGCGGAGCCGCGGGCAGGGCCCCTCCCGCGCCGCCAGCGTGGGTTTTGCAGTGCACTTGGTTGCTAATCATGCATAATAATCGCATTTGCAGAACACAAATGTCACTTGGCTGAGTGCTTTCGTTTACTGCCCCGTAAACACACCCTGGGGAGCCCCGGGCCCATAAAACATTGACGAGGGCCCTCGTTTCCCGGACATTGTCCCCCACAGAGCCCTTTGTCAGATGGCATGGCCACGGGACCTGCTCCCGGCTGGTCAGGGCCACCGGGCAGCTCCTGGTGTGCTCCTGGTGGGCAAAGGGAAGGATCAGCCCTCACCTCATCATCCCTGGGCAGCCCCAGGGCTCCTCCAGGCAGGGCAGGAGGGGCTGGGTGGGGTGTGCTGAGCCCCAGGGTCTCAAGGGAGGTGCCACATCTGTGTCCAGCCCTGATGAGGGATGTGCATCCATCCCATCCCATCCCATCCCATCCCATCCCATCCCATCCCATTATCCCATCCCATTATCCCATCCCATTTTCCCATCCCATTTTCCCATCCCATTATCCTCTCCCACCCCTCAGGACCCAGCCAGGGATCCCCAGGAGGGCACCAAACTCACATCCTGGTGTTTGGGACACACCCCACACGTGGGACACTGTCCCAGCCATCCCTCAGGCCGCCCCTGCTCCAGGGAATTGATCCACGGTGCCCAGGGGATGCATGGTTTGATCCCGAGGGTCCAACCAACCCTTTCCAGCCAGCACCAGCTGAGGGGTTTTGGGGATTTCTCTCTTTCTAGAAGGACAGAAATTCTCCTTCCCAGAGCTTTTCCTGTGGGCACAGGAGCAGCCTCTGGCTGGGCAGCCTCCGGTGGATCCTGTGCGAGTGGAAAGGAGGATGAACAGTGGCAGGGCAGCTTGGAGGGGCTGATTTTCCAAGGACCAACTCGAATGAACCCGGAGGGCTCTGATCCAGCTGCCTGAACCCTTTCCCCCTCCTCATTTCACTGCAGGCTCCACAGGAGCTGTTCCCTGGCACTTCCCAAGCCTGGATCCACGCACCAGGGGCTGCACTTGGGGAACTCTCCCTTCCTGATGCAGCTGCGCCCCTAAAACAGGCGTTTATCTTCTTCTATCAAAGGCCCATACCAGATAAAAAGGAATCGGACTTGCAGTTTTTAGTTTTTCTTGTTGTTTATTCAAGTTCTTATCTCAAATTCAGAGAGCAGTCCTACACCTGGACTTAGCGCTCTGAATTTCCTGCTGCAGGACCACGAGACTGACAATGCAGTGCTGTTTTAAAAACTTTTCGCCCAATTAACTGTTAAAATGTACTATGTTTGTAATTCTGTATCAATAACTATCACCTGTTTTTAACACTTTTCCCCTACCTCAAATCTATTCTACCAATGTCTCTGTGCCACTGTCACAGCAGAAAATGGAGTAAAAGAAGAACTCTGAACACCTCCCAAAAACCTCCATCTTGCTTCCCTTTTACCTCCGTACTACAAAACCCTAATTTTCACCCTGTGATAAACTAAACTATAATCCATCTTATATTTTTAACGTTCTTAATTCATCCATAAGTGTTGGAAGCTTTTCCCATGGGCACAAATCAAAGGCTGTGTCCTCCTGGGGTCCCAGTGAGGGTCTCAGACCCCCCAGGGCAATTTGAGGTGTTTTCCAAATATCTCGGACTCCAACACCTTCCAGCTTTGCCGTGGTCCCATCCCACTCCAGACAGGTCCCCCCAGACCCCTCATTCACTCTGGGCCTTCTGTCAGCCATCAGCTGCTCCAGACGCTCATTCCCACCACCCCTGCCAGGAAAAAGATGGATGGGGAGCTCAGCCCTGGGATTTGCCATCCTGGGCTCGTAGCCCAGCTGTCCCCTTGCCCTCGCTCCATGTAGGACAATTCCAGCATCCTCGGCTGCTTTCTGATTGTCTCAGCCACTTTGCCTTGTTGTTCTTGTTAGAGGCAGCTCTCAATAAGTAGTTCACTAACTCAGCCATTTGAGAATCATCATTAATTTAATATCCTTCCTCATTTATTAATGGGCCTACTTTGTCTTGACTCTCCAGTATTTCCTTTTCCCCTTGATATATTTGTAAAAAGCCCTTCCTATTCCCCTCAGCCGCATGGCTACCACTAATGTTTGCTTTTCCTGCTGTCTTTAACATTTCTCTTCAACCTTAAATGCCTTGGGCTCCTCCGGCTTCTATCAGCTCCCACGCAGGGCTTTCCTATCCCAGTGTGGAGCTGTCCTGCTGGGGAGCAGCCCCGGGAGGCAGTTCTGCCCTGCTGCTCTGGCAGCTCCTGCTGCATCCTCAGAGAGCTCAGGGACTTGGTTTTGTCCCGGGAGAGGACACAGCAGGACAGGATATCTGCTGTCAGGGCTTCCCAGAGAGACCCTCCAGACAGGGATGAGGAGGGAGGTGGTGGAAGGCTGGGGAGGGTCCAGGGATGCACCTCGTGGTCGCTGCCCACCCAGCCTGTGATGCCAGCCCTGGGGTGCTGCCGAATTCCTGTGTCCAGCACTGTTCTCTGTGGGATGTGTTCTCCAGGCCCTGGCCGTGCGTGGGGAGGCAGTCAGGCTGCTGCTTCCCTGCTCCGATTGCTGGAGACGGGGAGGGCCAGAATCCAGGGCTGGAGAGGTCCAGGATCCTGTGATTGGGAGCTCCAGGATCCAGCAACAGAGACATCCAGCATCTAATGGTGGGGAACTCCAGGATTTAATGATAGGGAGCTCCAGGATTTAATGATAGGGAACTCGAGGATTTAATGATGGAGAAGACCAGGATTTAGTGATGGGGAGGTCCAGGATTTAACGATGGAGAAGTCCAGCGTTTAGTGATGGGGAGGTCCAGGATTTAAGGATGGAGAAGTCCAGGATTTAATGATGGAGAAGTCCAGGATTTAGTGATGGAGAAGTCCAGGATTTAATGACGGAGAAGTCCAGCATTTAGTGATGGAGAAGTCCAGCATTTAGTGATGGGGAGGTCCAGGATTTAGTGATGGAGAGGATCAGGATTTAGTGATGGAGAGGTCCAGGATCCAGTGCAGGAGAGGACCATGATCCCATGACTGAGAGAGGTCCAGGATCCAGCAACGAAGAGATCCAGAATTAAATTATGTGGAAGCCCAGGATTTAATGATGGCGAGGTCCAGGATCCAACAATCCAAAGGTCCAGGATCCAGTGATGGGGGAGGTCCAGAATCCCACAATAGGGAGGCCGAGGATCCAAGGCTGGGGAGACCCAGGGGCCTGAAGGCTCCTTGTGGGAGGAGAAGGCAGCAGGCAAAAAGTGGCTCCTGTGGCCCAGGTGGGAGTGCAGAGCACATCCCGAGCCGGGGTCGGCTCTGTGCTGTTGCCAAGGTGACGGGAAGCAGAGGCTCGGGATGTGTCTGTTTACATAAGAATTGTTGATTAATGAACAAGGAGGCGAGATAATTTACCCGGGGCCCGGAGGCGCCGCCCTTATCGCTCCATCTCGGGGCCGCAGAGCCCTCAGGGTGTCCCCACCCGGCGTGGGGACCCTCATCCGTGGGACAAGAGAGCCCCCACCCGATGGCCTCCACCCGTGCCCCTCTGGAGCAGCGCCGAGCTGTCCATCCTCGCCCACGGGCAGCGGTGGGATGCTGCGTGAGGAATGCATCCCAAAATCCCTCCACTGGGTGTTGCCGCCCAGTTTTTGGATGGGTGAAGGAGCCCCTGGCACCTCCTGAATCGCCCCAAACCAGGCCAGGAGACACTTCACAGACAGAATCAGAGCAGTGGGTATTTGTTTTATTCAGCACCGGGTGTGTGGGGATCGCTCCTCCAAAACACACACCCCGGTGCTCCCTACAACACAGTATTATTATGGGTTAAATTATGAATATTCATCACATTCCTTGGGACAGGTGTGGTTATACAAATTATTTCTCAAAGTCATTAATATCATTAGCATACGGGTCACGCATGCCCTGTGTGTCCTGGTGGTCGCATTGAGGAAGGCTCCTCTTCTTCCTCGGGGGTCTTTGTGATGAAGATAAATAGTCTTCCTCACAATGCACTTCTCACCTTTCTCCCTGGGGTCCTTTGAGGGATGATTCAGTGATCTCTGAGATGATCTTTGTCCCCTCTATCTTGACAAGATCAGGGGGAACTTGGCTTCTTAGGTTTTGTAATTAACATCTGCTGTCTGAACTAACATTTGCTGTCTCCCAGTAGTTAACTGTGCTTACATGAGTTAGTTATTGACTACCCCTTACTCACTCCCAGGGGTGTTGAGTAGCCATGGGGGAACCTCGAGTGAGCTCTGCCACCCCTCACCCTCCCAGGGCACCACCAGCCCTGGCTCTGCCATGAGCTGTGTCCCACCCAGCACCGCTCCAGGGCACTCTGGATGTGCCAGGGTTTGATCCCGAGCCGGGTGTGTCACCCTGGTGTCCCCCAGGCCACACCGCCGGACACAGGCCCTGGGGCTTGGGGTTTGGTGGCACCTCCCCAGTGATCCTCGCGCTCCCACCTCAATGGCCACACCTGGGCACACCCCGAGTGGGGTTGTAGGTGACAAGGGACCCTTCAGGTCCCTTTCCCAGGCTGGGTGAGCCTCCCACAGTAACCTCTTCCAAAGTTGCCAGACTCCACATGGGGAAGAGTATGGATCCAGCAGCTTCAAAGGCCTTGGAGGAGCTGAGAAATGTCCCTAAAAGCTGAGAAATGTCCCTAAAAGCACTTTCTGGTTAGCTCCAGACCTCCTCACTGGCCCAGGCAGGTGGTGGCGATCCCTGGGATCCTCTGCCTGCCCTGCCCTCCCTGCAGCTCCAGGCAGGCTCCTGCTCCCCATTCCCAGCACTTCATCCCCGTGGGGTTCTAGTTGGGGTAACTCCCCCAGGTAGGGCGTGTCCCACAGCACAGAGGTGACCCTGCAGGGGACAGGGGTCACCCAGCAGCCAGGCTGGCACCATGGGATGCCCTGGAATCCTCCCTGGATCCAGGTCCTGGAGCAGCACAGAGCTCATGGCCAAGGGGAAGCTGCCAACATCCAGGTGGAGGATTTGGGACAGGCGTGGGACACGTGCAGGTGACACAGGAGGGCAGAACATCAGGACATCAAGGGTGGCATCGCCAGTCCCCAAATTTCTGCTCCAAGCCTCATCCCCAGCTGCTGTACCAAAGCCTCAGTGCCTCGGATTTCAGCCCTCCCAGAGCTGAAATATCACTTGAGACCTGAGAAAATCCTGTGTGTTCCCAAGCAGGAAGCTGAGGGAGGGCAGGGGGAGAGAGGGAACGCTGGAGAAGGGCTGGGAGCAGGGAGGCTGTGCTGGGAAAGCGGGATGGTGTGGAGGGAAGGGGTGCAGGAAGCAGCTGCTGGTCCCAGAGCTCCTCGCCCAGCCCGGGTGCAGCTCCGGGGCGGTTTCCATGGCACTTCCCAGCTGCTGCTCCCTCCGGCTGCTCCCAAGGCTGTGATTAAGTGCAGGCAGACCCACAATTACCGGGGGGCCGCTGCTGGGGGCTCCGGGGGAGTGCTGGGCCCCTGCACCTGCCTGGCGCAGCCTGCCAAGGGAGCTGGGCTGCACCCGGAGCGAGGGAGGGATCGGCGTCTTCCCATGGCCCCAGGCAGGGCAGGGATCCGTGTCCCTGTGTCCCCAGGCAGGACAGGAATCAGTGTCCCTGTGTCCCCAGGCAGGGCAGGGATCCTTATCCCCATTGCCATGAGGGTTCCATATCCCTATGGCCCCATCCAGGGCAAGGATCCATGTCCACATGTCCCCAGGCAGGGCAGGGATCAGTGTCCCATGGCCCCATAGAGGACAAGGATCAGTGCCCCATGGCCCCACGAAGGACAGGGATCAGTGTCTCATGGCCCAAGGCACGACAGGGATCAATATTCCTATTTCCACTAGTCCAGGATCAGTGAATGTCCCCATGGCTGCAGGCAGGGGAGGAATCAGTGTTCCCATATCCCAGGGCAGGGAAGGGATCAGTGTTCCCATATCCCAAGGCAGGGCAGGGATCAGTGTTCCCATATCCCAAGGGAGGGCAGGGATCAGTGTTCCCATATCCCAGGGCAGGGAAGGGATCAGTGTTCCCATATCCCAGGGCAGGGAAGGGATCAGTGTTCCCATATCCCA
>VZRF01003793.1:17523-43631 GCA_013396875.1 Vireo altiloquus | reverse complement strand
CTGAAGCCCAGGGACGGGACGGTGCCTCCGGAGAATTTCCCCGCCTGCAGGGCCCTGGAGCCCGAGGCAGGTTTCTCATCACCAGCCATGGGGTCCCGCAGCCTTCCCCCTCGCCCCGAACAGGTTTCACTCGCCGGCACAGCTGCCGCGTCCAGATGTTGCCGGAATTGAGGGAGGCAGGGCTGCTCAGCCCACAGCTGCTCCCTGCTTCGCTTGCAATTGCTTTGGAAATATTGTGCGTGCTCAGCTCTTCAGAGCTAATCTCCATCCTGCAGCCGCGCCTGGCGGAGCTGCCCACGCCAGCCCGGCTGCTGGGCAAGCTGGGCAAACTGGGCAAACTGGGAGAACTGGGGAAGAACGGGGAGGGGTCCCTCCGGCAGCCCCCACCCCCAGCGCGGGGCAGAGCAGGGCCGGGGCGATGCTGGGGAGGGGGGAGAGCGCTGGGTGCCACCCCGGCGATTCCTCCGCGATTGATTGGGGCCATTAATCAATCGCTGGCTCTCCGGCGGCCCCGCAGAGCTGGGGAGTGTCGGCGTGTGAGCGATCCGTTCTCTCGGCACCATCCATCAGGGCAAGCGCCGCGCGACACCCCCTCGCTGATTTATCTGAGGCCAATGGAGTCGTGAAAAACAGCTGGTAAATCCTTCCCCATCAGCCGCCTGATTATTAATGCAGCCAAGTGTGGAGGCAGCCAGCGAGGTTGAGAGAGTGCGGCCGGGGAGAGCAGCAGCTGGGCCGGACCGTGCCGTGCCGTGCCAGGCCGTGCCGGGCCGGGCTGGCTGCCCCCAGGCAGGACCCTCCCGGGGGACTCTGCCCCTTCCCGGCCACCGTGGGAGCAGAGCCCTGCCTGTCCCCGAGCATCGGGGCCGTGGAGGTGACCTGGGCACCTGCAGCTCCCGGCTCAGGTGGGTAGGGAAGGCTCTGCCCCGGAATGAGCAGGTTGGGGGAGAGTGAGAACCCCTAAATAACCAGGTTAGGGGGGCTCAGAGCCCCCGAATGACCAGGTTGGGAGGGTCAGGACCCCCAAATGTCGAGGCTGGGGGGCTCAAAGCTCCCGAATAATCAGGCTGGGAGGGTCAGAACCCCCAAATAGCCAGGCTGGGGGGCTCAGAGCCCCTGAATGACCAGGCTGGGAGGGTGAGATCCCCCAAATATGGAGGCTGGAGGGGCTCAGAGGCCCCGAATGACCAGGTTGGGAGGGTCAGGACCCCCAAATGTCGAGGCTGGGGGGCTCAAAGCTCCTGAATAATCAGGCTGGGAGGGTCAGAACCCCCAAATAGCCAGGCTAGGAGGGGCTCAGAGCCCCTGAATGATCAGGCTGGGAGGGTCAGAACCCCCAAATATCGAGACTAGGGAGGCTCAGAGCCTCCAAATTGCCAGGTTAGGGGGTGTCAGAGCCCCCACATAACCAGGTTAGGTGGGCTCAGAGGCCCAGAATGGCCAGGTTGGGGGGGTCTCAGGACCCCCAGTATGTCCAGGATGGGAGGGGCCGTTCAGAACAGCTGGAATAAAAAAGCTGGGGTGGCTCAGAGCCCCTGGGTTGCCCTGGGACAGAGGGTAAGAGCCACCAAGATGCCCAGCTGGGGGACAATCCAAATCCCTGGGATGAACCCAGGAAGGGTTGAGGACCCCTGGGACAGCCAGACTGGAGGGCTCAGAACCCCCTCAGTGACCACACGGGGGATGCCCAGGCTGGGGGTCCTCAGCACCCTCGGGATGCCCAGGCTGGTGGGGTCAGGACCCCCAGGAAGAGCAGCCACGCTGCTCCTGCTGCCCCTTGGGTGGACACAGCTGGCACAGAGGGACACCAGGACCTCTCCAGAGCGAGGGCAGGCTCAGGATGTGCCTCTGGGGCAGGGGTGGGGGAGATTCCTGAAGGAAGGAGAGCACCAGCACTGTGAGCACTCATGGAGCAGGGCCTTGTCCAGCCACTCTGGGGACACACTGGGGTGCAGGATGATGCCCCAGTCCCTGCCAGCCCCTGCAGCCACAGCATCCCCCGCGGTGGCACCACTTTGGGGGCACTGGCAGCGTGGCACCCTGAGCTCCCTGCCCCCTGCATGTCCCTCTTGCCCTCCCAGCCCAACAAAAAATCACCCCTCAGGGCCAGATGAGCCACTTGCCAGCTTCCACAGCCCCATCTGCTCCTCAAACCCTGCACCGGTGCCCAGAGTGCTCCTCATGCCCTGCCAGGCTGTTGTGCCCTCTGCACTGACATAAACGGCTCGGGGAAAAAAAAAAAAATCCTCTAAATTGTGTGAGTGGGCTGGAAGGAAGCTGGAAGCAGCATTTTCGTGGTTGTGTGCCGAGCAGGTGCAGCTGACAATTAGCTATCTCTTCCCAGCCTCTTCATTTAGTTCCTCAAGGTTATTTTGAAAATTGAATATTCAATTAATAAAAGAGTGGCTTTGCAGGGCTCTCGGTGCTCCCTTCCCCGGGGCGGACGCGCCCTCGGAGGCAGCTCAGGAGGAGAGGGAAGGGGGAAGAAGCTCATCCTCCTCCTCACGGCCCCTACCCTGAACCCCCCTCCACAGCCACGTTTGCAGCTCCCCGAGCCCCAGATTTGCACGGAGAAGATGCAGCAGCAGAAGTTGTCGTGGTGGAAAGTAGGTGACGTTGAGTCACGTTCGAGGCTGTCACAGAACACCCCGTCCTCCTTCCCTGGTGTCCCCACACCCCTCAAAACCCAGCCTGGCCCCCCCACCAGCGTCACCCCAGCCCACCCGGTCCCCCGAGGCCGTGGGGAGGTGTGGGAGGGAAGGGGGGCAGCTCCTCCCCTCCGTCCAGCTCATCCTCATCCCACCCTCCCCTGCTTTATTTTCTTTTCTGCCACTTAAATATCACCCGAGGATGAGCCAGGATTGCTGGGAACACTGCTGCTGCTGCTCCATGGGGTCCCTGCCGTGCCTGGAGCGATGCTCTCCCACACCTTCCCTCCCAAATCCTCCGTGGGGTCACCAGCAGCCTCCTCACCACACGGGGTTGGAGCAGAACTTCCCTTTCCTGCAGCTCCCCTCCCCAGGGCTGCTCCTCCTGCGCTCCCCGCAGGGTCAGGGCATTTTGGGACTCTGCTCCCCCAAAAATAAAGCCTGGAATGAGACCCCGTGCCCAGCTGGGGGCTGCACCTCAGAGCTGAGCACCCAAGATCCTGGAGCCTTGCTCCGTGCTGTGGATGTGTCACCTCTGGGTCACCGTGCTGGGACAAAGACCCTCAGCCTTCACTTCAAGCGTGGCTGGCCACCAGGCTGGGGACAATCAGGGCTGTCCTCCTATGCTGGGACTGCTCTCCTCATCCCGCAGCATTCCAGGTGTCCTTGGTTTTAATTGAGGAGCCTTGCCCGGCTGGAGAGTCCCCAGCACGGCTCTGGGATGGGCAGTGCCCACTCTTGGCCCTCTGGGCGCCTGCGCTTGGAAAATCAGCTCCAAAGCCCCACTGGAGAGGGGACAGCCAGCTCTGCTCCAGCCCTGGATGGTCCAGGGGGAGAAACTGAGGGAGAGAAGCTGCAGTTGAGGGGCAGGAAGAGGCAGAATTCCCTGTGGGAAGCGGGCACAGCAGATTGCCAAGGTGGCCGGAGCAGGTGGGGACAGCTCAGCGTGTGATGGACGAGCGCTGGCTCACACCTCTGCTTCCTCAGCTCTTCGTGGAGCAGGGCTGATGGCAGAGGGAGGGAGATTGATCATGGAATCTCGCTCTGGCTCTGCCGGGGGGGCCCAGAAGTGCTGCGTGGGCCCTGGGGGAGGGGGAGGTGCCCCCAGCCCCTCCGTGCTGACCCACAGCTGCTGTCCCCCAAGGTGTCCTCCAGCAAAGGTCCCTGGGGGTGTGACACGTGGGGACAGCTCGGTGCTGAGAGCTGCACCCCACCCCCACAGCCCCCACCTCCGCTGATCCCAGCCTGGAGCGCTCACCGGGGAAGGAAAATTCCATTTGGGACACAGCTGCCAGCCCTGTCCTCTGCCTGCCCCCTTCTCCACCCCAAACCCTGCGGGGCCATCGGTCCAGGAAAGGATGTTTTTGCTTACCAGGGGTGCATTACCTGGCTCGGGGCTGACACGGGGATGCTCCGAGCCGTGCTGGATCAGCATCCCAGCTCAGGGTTCATCCCGGAGCTTCTCTCCTCCCATCCCCTCATTTCCCTTTTTTTCCGAAGCCTCGGTTGCATCTTCCTTATTATCCTCCTCCCTGCTCTATCTGGGTCACCCTCCCCTGCCATTACCCCAGATAATTGTGAGCTGAGCGGAGGCCACGGGCAGCAATCTGGCAGCAGCACCTGGGAAACCGCTGCCTCCGTGGACATCTCCCTGCCTTCCTCACCCCTTCCTCTTCCTCAGCTCCCACATCCCATCCTTGTCCAGCTCCGGGGAAAGCTGCAAGCAGGGAAGGAAGAAGGATCACCCCAAAAATCATAAATCACCCCAAAAGGGGCTGGGGTCGCCTCGCCCCGAGCAGCGAGGGGTGCTGGCAGCTCGGGAGGTGCTTTTGGGAATGTTCTGCTCCCGTTTCCAGAGGGGGAATTGCTGTGCCCGAAGGCAGGAGGCTCCCAGCTCTCCTGGGGTCCTGCTCACACGGGCACGAACAGATTCCAGCCTCACCCAGAAAAGGAATTAAATGGCACCATCTGGCACTCGGAGAGCTCTTCCCCCTCCTTCCCGCCGGTGGGGAGAGGCTAATCCGGGACGGGAACCAGGCCACGCTGCTGGAACAGGCACCAGCCCTGGCGCTGGCCAGGAGGGACACCCCACAGTGCCCAGGAGGGATATGGGGTCCCAAAGGATCCCAGCACATCCCGAGAGGCAGAGCTGGACACAGCCCCTCCCTGCAGGGACCAAAATAAGCTTTTTTTTATACATAATTATATCTCCCAAAGTGGCCCAGCCTCCTCCAGAGCTGCTTTTAGCTCAGCTAAACCCACGTGCAAACTCAAGCTGTCTGGGACCCCATCCTGCTCCCCCCTCCTGCCCGGCTGGGATGCCCCAAATCCTGGGCAAAGCAGGTGGAACAATTTCATCCCAGCCTCTACGAGCAAGGAAAGGGGCAAGACGCCGGGATTTTGGTCCCTCCTCTAAAGATTCAGTAGAAAAAGGGTTCAATTTAGGGTGAGAGGAAGAACACCACAACCTGGCTGGACCCCGAGATCCAGGAGATGGTGGATCCCGTGGGAAGGGGCTCTCGTCCCCTCTCTATGCTGGTGCTGTGCCCCAGTCGCCTGCAGTGCCCTGGAGCTGCCTGGTTGCCCCTGCCTTCATCTTCCTGCCTGCAGATGGGCAGTGCCCACTCTTGGCCCTCTGGGCGCCTGCGCTCTTTCCCTGCCTGCATTTCCCTGCCTGCATTTCCCTCCTTGCCTTTCCCTGCCCACATCTCCCTCCCTGCATTTCTCTCCCCTCATTTTCCTGCCTGCAATTCCCTCTCTGCCTTGCCTTGCCTTGCCTTTCCCTCCTTGCATTTCTCTGCCTGCATTTCCCTCTCTGCCTTTCCCTGCCTGCATTTCCCTGCCTGCATTTCTCTCCCCTTATTTCCTTGCCTGCACTTCCCTCCTTGCATCTCCCTCCTTGTCTTTCCCTCCCTGCCTTTCCCTGACTGCATCTCCCTCCCTGCATTTCTCTCCCCTCATTTCCTTGCCTGCATTTTCCTCCTTGCATCTCCCTCCTTGTCTTTCCCTCCCTGCCTTTCCTTGCCTGCATTTCCCTCTCTGCCTTTCCCTCCCTGCATTTCCCTCCCTGCCTTTCCTTCCCTGCCTTTCCCTGCCCTCATCTCCCTCCCTGCATTTCTCTCCCCTCATTTCCTTGCCTGCATTCCCCTCCCTGCATCTCCCTGCCTGCATTTCCCTGCCCGCATGTCCCCAGCAGCCTCGGGGAGGAAGCTCTCTCATGCTCCCCGCGATGGCATCAGGGTGGCTGCGGCTGCAGCCTCCGCAGGAATCCGAACCCATCAATTAGGGAATAAGTGCCTCGCCTGTCCTTGTTAATCCCCTCCTCTCCGAGCTGTTCTTTATTATTTACGGTGAAGGTGCCCCGGGATGCGCTGTCGGAGGGACGCCTGACAGGCTCAATCTGTACCGTACAATTACATCCTCCTCCTCCTCCTCGCCAGCTGGGGAATCCCTTCCTGCGCTCCCACCATCCCGCTCCTTTCCACATCCACCCCGGCAACAGAGCCGGCGCTCCCAGCCCCCCCTGCCGCCCCCAGCCCCCCCTGGAGCCCCATCCCATCCCCACGGAAGCCCTGGGATGCTCCGGGTGGGGCGGGGGGGTCCGTGCGAGGCGCTGCGGAGGCATTAACTGAGGCAGGATTAACATTCACCAGCGGAAAAAAAAAAAATAATTCCATCCGAGCTGCGTCTGTTCCGGGGGCCTCGTGTGCGGCACGAATGGAAGCGCAGCATCCCCTGGGAGCCCCCGGGATGTGTGCGCTGCAGCCGCGTCAGCTCTTTGCAAGGATTGCTGCTGCCTCGGCTAACGAGCTCCCCGCTGAACGTGTCCTACGCGCACCTGAGGATGCAGCCGGCTGCTTTCGCCTCCTCCCCGCTCTGCTCCCGCCTGCTGCCCTCGTCTGTCGCCCGGCAGTGCCGTCACTCCGTGTGGGGGGCAGTGCTGGGGGCCGGGACGTGTGCCAGGGCTCAGAGGCTGGGCAGCGTCCCACTGGGCACTGCGCTGGAGCTCAGGGAGGTGCTCCGTGCCCAGCAGTTTGGGGGGTCGGTGTCTTACAGGCTCAGGTGGGATTTGGGGACTGCAGGGTTTGGGCGCTCGGAGCATCCTGGGGAGCTGCAGTGGGGTTGGGGGGGTTCCTTGCTGAGCTGTGTGATAAAGCCACACTCACAATCCCCCCACGGATCCCCCAGGGATGCCAGGACGGCTCTGGCACAGACAGAGGTGCCCACCTGCACCTGCAAGCAGCGTGTGGGTATCCCCCGGGGCACGCAGGGTCCAGCCCATCCCCGTGCCCAGGATCAGCTGAATTCCGCGTACCCCGAGGTGCAGGTGTCTTCCAAACCCATCCCAGTGTGCTGCCATCTCTTGGGAGACACCCTGGCGAGCTGCTGCCATCCCACGGCTGGGCAAACCCTCGGGGTGCCACCGTCCTGATCCCCAGTGGGGCCGTGGGGTGTCTGCTGGGGAAGCGTGGGTGGATCTGGCCCCTTATACCCCTCTGGAGCTGCCCTGCCCCGCTCCGCAGCCTGCTGGCACTCCCAGAAGGATGGGCTGCTCCTCCAGCATGCCCTGGAGCACAGGTCGAGTGCGTGGGCTAAGGCTGCAGCTCCGGCTGCAGCGGGCACCGTAATGACAGCCTGGGGATAAGAGGGATAAAGATATCCCCCGGCGCTGCCTCCCACTCCCTGCTCTGCGGGGAAGTGCTGCCTCCTCACCCCAGCCCAGCCGCTTATTTTTAGGCTGTGACCTCCTCGCTCCTCTCTTGGGTGGCTTTTATGAACAGCCTCAGAGCCTCAGAGCTGCTCCTGTGCCAGGCAGGAGCTCCATGTGTCCGTGCCTGGCGTGGCCGAGACAGACCCTGCCCAGAGGGTGCCCACCCCTGCTGGCTGCCATCCTCTTCCTCAGGGTGAGGACAGCAGGGACAGAGATTGATCCCGGTGCCCACCGCTCCCTGCCAGCCCCCAGAGTTTAGGCACAGCTTCCCCCTCCCAGCCTGCGTGCTCCAGACACCGTCCTGCCCCCCGGGACGCCCCATGCCCTGGCTGCTGTCCCCACACCTTCCCCAGCTCTGATCCCGATCCTCTGCGCTCCCCAAACCCCATCCCTGTGCTCCAGCTCCTCACAGCCCTCGCTGTCCTGCGCCTCTGCACGGCCTGCAGCATCCTCGGGACCCCCTGATCCTCCCCATCCTCTCCTCCCGTGTATTTTGGCAGCCAGAGCTCCCCGAGTCCCCTCCTTGCCCAGCAGCACCTCCCTGGCACGGCTTTGCCCGGTGCCAGCTCTCGGTGGCCGTGAGCGCTGCCGAGCGGCGGCCGCGGCGCCGTAATTAGCGAGGTACAGCAGGAACACACTTGCAGCCTGACAGCTCTTCTGGAGCCGAATGGGAGCCAATTAATCTAATTAAAGCGGCCGCTGGCTCGTTATCCCTGCACAGTTCACGAGGCTGTACGGGCAGCCTGTCCTCGCCGTGCCCCTGCCCACGAGCGGCTCGGGTGGGAGCCCACGGGTGGGCACGGGCAAGACTCGCTCTGTCCACGGCTCCGAGGTCCCCAGGGCACTGCCCAGGGGGGGACAAGGGGACAGAAACGCGGCTGGGGTGACTCTGCCCCGCGCCTCGGATACCCTGAGGTGCCGAGGGGTGGCAGTGCCCACCAGAAGGGGACAGGGGGTGACATCCCCGAGGATGCGGCGGGGTTTGAGTGCCGTGGGGATGCGGTGCCAGCCGGGCCTGGCACGATGCCACGTCCCAGCGAGGCGGAGCAGGTCCTGCCGGGCGGCACGGCAGCATCCGGCAGGGTAATTACGAGGCAGGCCGAGGAGGAGGGCTGTCGGCACAGGTGTCTGTCAGCAGGGCGCTGGCACTCACGCCGCCTAATTAGACACCCTGCCAGCCCTTAATGAGAACAAATGAGAGGCCAGCCAGAGCGGGGCCGGGCCGCGGCGTCCAGACCCCATCCCACGTGCTGGCCCTGGCAGCCCTGGTGCCCTCGGAGGTCTGGTGCCGCTGTCATCAGGGCATGAGAGGCTGGTCAGAGCAACTCAGCCCCCTGTGCCAGGGGCTCTGGCATCAGGGCAGAGCCTGCCGGCCCCAGCGTGCCCCCCTGCAGCAGCCTGTGTTCTGCAGGCCACAGGGCACCACCCCAAATGCAGCCCTGTTCCCAACACCATCCTCTTGCCCCTTTCCAAGGCCTTTTGGGAGCTGGTGCTCCACGTAAAGCCAGGTCCTGCCCTGCCCTCTCCCCCACAGCCCATCCCATTGTAGGGAGAGGCCTGGATGCCAGGTGGATCTCTGAGCCTCCAGTTATCCTCTGAGCACCTCATAAGCTGCTGGTGCCCCATGGGGCATGCCAGGGCATGGGGATCGCCACCTCTGTGCCCTGGCTCTGGCAGCACCCATCCAGCTGCACCACAAGACCCAAAACCACTTCGCTTTCCTCAGGATCCCTGTGTGGCTCTTCCGAGTCTCCCTGTAATCCCAAAGGACAGCAGAGCCTTGGCTGAGCACCCAGCGCTTGGCAGGAGCACATCCCTGAGCCCCTGGGCACAGGCAGGCTCCTTGTGCCCACAGAATGGGCAGGGAGCGACAGCGTGGCCAGGACAGCTTGGGAGCACTAGGTGTGCTCCAAAAACCTCAGTGAGGCTTGGGGAGGGGCTGGAGGAGGAGATCACAGGACACGCGTGGCCCCTTGGAGGCTGCAGCAGGGCGGAGCCAGCTGGAAATGCGGTGCGGGACAGGATGAGGATGAGGATGGTGCTGCGGGGATATCCCTCTGCAAGTCAGCCCCTGGAATTGTCCAAGGCCAGGCTGGACAGGGCTTGGAGCAACTTGGGATAGGGGAAGGTGTCCCTGCCCGTGGTGGGGTGTGGAACGAGATGAACTTTGAGGTCACCTTGCTGTGATTCCAGGACTCCGTGCCCTGCACACCAGTGGGCACCGGGGCATGGTGGCTGGTGCGTGCCCAGGCTGGGAAGCCCAGGGAAGGGAGGCCAGGAGCGTGGGGGGCTGCAGGCCTCACGCAGCAGCAGCCAGGCTCTGCAGCAGCCCTATAAATAAACACACCCACACGCAGCCACACGCGCCGGGATGCTGAGGGGAGCAGGGAGGCTCCGTGCGGATCCAGCTCGGGAATAACGGGACGAGAGCAAGCCTGGGGCGATGCTGAGCGGGCGTCAGGAAAAGGCACCTGGCAAAGCAGCCAGGAGGAGGAGGAGGAGGAAGGAAGGAAGGAAGCTCCCTGAGGAGCAGGGCACAGACAGGACTGAGGTGGCCCTCAGCAGGAGGGTGTCTGAGGGGACAATGTGGCATTAGGGGACAGGAGCAGCCCTGCTCGTTGCTGAGCACACACACACACACCCACACACCCGCTCTGTGCCAGCTCCCCTTGGCCCCGCGTTCACCCCACACCCCCTGGTCCCCGCGTGTCCCCCCAAGCACAAGGACCTTTGTTCCCCCCACACGTGTCCCCCGTGCCACCTCCGAGCCCTTGCGCACACCTGCCTGAGCACCTCTCCCTCCTCCCCGCATGCATCCCGGTGGGAAATCACCCTCCTGCTGCCCGAGGGGCCAGCAGCGCCCATCCAACCCCAGGGCTGCGGGGCAGGATGGACCCGTGCCACCCCAGCCCTGCCAGCCCGCGGGCTGCCATCACGGCGCGGCTTGGAGAGGTTTAAGGCCGGGCTGGGCCGTGCCGTGTCGGAGGCCAGGGCAGCCTCGGCGCCTGGCAGCAGGCAGGGAGGTTTGCTGGAGGGCTGGGTAACATCCCCGCGGCTCAGTGCTGGTCTCTCGCTGTCACGGCAGGGGTTGAGTGCTTGATGGGCAGCGTGGGATCGCTGGCTCAGCCCCCTCCGCTCCGCCGGGGCTGCTGGACTGCCTCCCAGCTCCCCCAGTTCACCCACAGGAGGAGCTGGACGTGGAGCAAGGCGCTTTGCCGTGGGTTTGCGGTGGGGACAGGCCACCAGCGGGCCCAGACGCAGCCCTGCTGCTCCCCCAGAGCTGTGCCATGGCTGTGCCATGGCTGTGCCATGGCTGTGCCGGGCAGCAGTGGGAAGGGCTGGGGGCTGCAGGAGGCTGCAGGAGGCTGGAGGCAGCTGCTGACCGGGATGGTGCAGCTCGGTGTGACCCCTGCTGCCGGACACAGCAGCCTGGCCGGAGAGTGGGCAGGGCAGAGGGGTGCCACGGGGGTGCCACGGGGGTGCCACGGGGGTGCCACGGCCCGAGCAGCACACCAGCCCTTCTGCAGGGACACCGAGCCCTGGCCTGCAGGGATGATGGAGCAGATGATGCTCTTGGTCTGAGGCGAAAGGCAGAGAAGGTTGCCATGGAGACCGGCTATGTCATTTTAAGGAGGCACCGAGGCGTTCGCACCCATCCCTCCGGGATGAACCCCGGCACAGGGAGGAGAGGGGGCCGGGTGGGGGTGACCCGCAGCCCCTCGCGTCCCGGGGGGGTTGGCTGGTCCCCAGAGGTGCCACCTCGCGTGGGACTCGGCAGGGAGGCTGCAGGCAGGGCGGGCCCTGGGGCCAGCCTCCGTCGGGGCCAGCTGGGAGTGACTGGTGGCACTGGGGAAGAGCCGTGGTGCTGCCAGCCCGGCCTGAGCAGGGCATGGGGACAGCCTGCAAGGAGCAGAGGCCAGGACGTGCCCCCCTGAATTTTTCTGGGATGGCCACATGTGCTGGGGAGGGGCTGTGAGTGCTGACCGAGGGGCTGGGGTGAGGTTCAGAGTGAAAGCAGGAATATCCAGGATTTTGGGATAATTTAAGCTTCAGTTAAAGCGAAGCTTTATGTCTTAGCAGCTCCCCCGTTTCCTGTGGCCGGCGAGAGTGGCACCAGCTCGGCCTCTCAGCCCCTGTGGGCAGCTCTGGAGCCTCTGCTGGAATCCCCTCCGCATTCCCAGGGCCCCACCGGAGGGAGGAATTATCCCGGGTGGAGTTAGGTGTAGCAGCACTTCCAACGGGAAGAAACAATCCTGAATAAAGAGGGAAACAGTGGATTCAAAATTCTCCCCCTGCTCGCTCCCTCTCCCCAGGAGCGCTCTGCTCCCAGCGGGCAGCCCCGGGGCCAGGGCTCGCTGCTCGTGGGGCGTTCGCTGTCCCTCCCCGTGTCCAGCTGTCCCCTGGCCCTCGGGCTGAGCAGCTCCGCGGCTGTCGCGCTGCTCGGCGCTGTCACCGTGCCGGTGGGGCTGGAAGGACACGCGGAGCAGCTCCGGTGAGTGCGTGCTGGGGAGGATTCCGCACCCCAGGGTCACCCCGAGGGCCAGGAGGAGGATTCCACACCCCAGGGTCACCCCGAGGGCCAGGAGGAGGATTCTGCACCCCAGGGTCACCCCGCGGGCCGGGGGGCTGCAGGCACGGCGGGGACACGGCGCGGGAGGAGGTCAAACCTGGGCGCAGCAAACAGAAATGGGTGCGCCGGGGTGACACAGCTCCGGGGGAGGTGCTGGCACTGTCACAGCGCCAGGGTCACCCAGCCGGATTGGGGACACGGTGCTGGCCCAGAGCAGGGGCACAGGGACCTCGGACACGGGGCTGAGCGCCGTACGCGGTGTGCAGGGAGGTGCGAGCTTCACCCCTCTGAACTCGGCGAGACGAGCACAGACTGCAGCAGAAAGTGATGGCACCCAGCAGGATTCAAGCACGGGCAGCGCGGGGATCCCTGGCTGCATCCGGACGGGCTGGACCCATCTCCCAAAAGCTGCCCGAGCTCTTCCCCCTCGGCAGGGGCAGCGCTCGGCTGCCGGAGCCTGGCACGCAGCAGCCTGGCCGGGTGGGAGCAGCTCCTCCTGCCATGCCTGCCAAGCCTCCCACTCCCGAGACTGCACGACAGGAGAAAAGGGAACAGAAATTCACGTTTTCACATTTAGCTTTCCTTTGTACTCAGCTAATTAGCGCCTGAGTCTGGTGATGTCATTAAAGCAGCACTAAGTCTTTATTGGGGTAATTTAATTTTCCCTTTCATATCAGGATGATTTCCTTTGTTGGGGTAGGTGCTGGAGAGGGGGAAGGGCCCGTGCAGACAATTGCTATTGTCAGGATAAATAATTCCCCAGGGGATTGACAAGAGGGGAGGTGGGCTGGGGGGCTGGGAGCTGTCACTCAGCCGGGTGGCAGCAGGAGCTGGCCATCCCTCCGGGAGCTGGGTGCCTCGGGATGCCTCTCCCTGTGCCGGGTGGGCTCCCCAGCCAGCGAGGCACCTGCCTTGGCCCCTTTCCAGCCGCTCAAACCGCGGCTGCCTCGACATTCGGGAGGTGGGTGGGTAAAGCTGGGGGTCTCCCGTGTTGCTCCCGCCTTTCTCCCACCCCAACACCATCCCTGGTGCTGCTGCTGGGAGGAGGGAATGGGTTTCACTGGGATGAAGGAGTCTTCCTGAGCGCTGGAGAACCGCTGGGCTCAGCTGGGGTGTGCAGGGGAGCAGAGAGCTCTCGGGGCTGGCACAGAGCAGGAGGAGCCCTCAGGGGCATCTCCCACTTTGGGGGTGTCCCAGGTGTTATCCCTGCACTGGGAAGGGTTGGAACAGGACTCAGCAAGTAGTGTCCCTCCCCAGCCCCTATTCGGGGTCGGAGAGATGTGGGGAAGGCTCCAGCACTCACTGACACATCAAACTGGGCACCAGGAGGGGCCCAGGGTGTGGGACAGTGTGAGAGACTCAGTGCTGGGGGTCACGGGGCTGCTCAGCATTGGATCTCCCTGGGATACCCCTGGAACGGCTCCAGCCTCTTTCCCAACCCTGCTTTCCTCTCTCCAACGCCTCCCCTCAGCGCCTTGGCCATCCCCTCCACCCAGGAGAGGTCCCAAACCCGGGTGAGGGTGAAGGATTTGTCCCATGGGGTCAGAGCCCCGAGGATCGGCTCTCTGAACCCCCACAAAGCATCACTGCAGCAGCTCCCTCCTCATCCCTGCCCCACCAGCCAGGGAGAAAAAGGTGGCACATCCCTGGGAAGCAGCTGGGAGAGGAGAGCAGCTCCTGGTGCCACCAGTCAAGTCCCAGTGTCCCCAGGAGCTTGGGCACAGCAAGGCTCCGAGGGGACAGTGACATGGGGCAGGCTGATCCTGGGGCACAGCTGGTGGCAGAGCATCAGCAGGGTGACAGGGGGTGACAGGAGTGACCCCAAAGCTTGAACTCATCACGTTTAACACTGCGGGCACCCCCAAAGGAATTGTGCTTCGTGGAAAATGGGAAGGGAGGAGGGAGCAACTGGAGAGAGCCATTTTCCAGCCACCCCCGAGTCCATCCCTGAAGGAACCGTGTCCTTAGAGCCCCTCCGGTGCCCACCCCGCAGCTCCCACCTCCCCCGGAGCCCCCCGAGCGCTGCCGCCAGCCTGGGTGCGGAGCAGCAGGAGGGGGAGCGGGACTGCAGAGGGGAACGTCACACCCGAAACACAAACACGGCTCGTTGGTAATTAGCAACCGTTTCAAGAGGAATGATGAGCCGCCAGTGACAGGCGGGCGGGTTTCTATTAAAAGCTGCCACGTGTGATCCTTCTCCAAGCCTGCCGGCCCCTCCTTACCTGGCGCTGGGGAAAATGAGATGCAAACCTGACATTAATGCAACGTTCAGGGTGAGATTTAATTGCAGCCGGAGCGGCGGGGCCGGGGGCAGGGGATGGGCACCTCCTGTCCCCCCCTGTCCCCCCAGCCGGCACGGAGCCGCCCGGAGCCTCGGGATGCTCTCATCCCGCCAGCCTCCTCCCGACCTTCCCGGGGAGGGTGGCACCCCCGGGGGCTCTGAGGAGAGCTCTCGGCACCCCGCATGTCCCCGCAAGCACAGCCACTTGCTGAAATGTTAAGGACTTATTCGCAGCCGGCGGAAGGGAAGCGAGAGCGCCTGGCTGCCGATTGCTCCTCCGAGCCTTCCGGAGGCGGGGAAGTGCTCGCCCGAGCAGGGAAGCGTCCTCGAGTGATTCCTGCATGTGCTCAGCCCCAAAATGACGCTTTTCAGCCTCGCGTGGTGGTTTTGTGCCTGGTTTAAAGACTTTCAGAGCATCCCAAGCACTGCGGGAGAAGCATCCCAAGCACTGCGGGAGAAGCATCCCAAGCATTGCGGGAGAAGCATCCCAAGCACTGCAGGAGGAGCATCCACAGCCTGGGCAGCGTTTGGGAGGTGGCCCTGGGTGCCCCCCACAGTGGTAGGGGGGTCTCGGAGCAGCAGGAGCCAGGATAGGTGGCACTGGAGCAGGATTTGCTCAGGACAGCAGTGCCCGAGCTGAGATATGGCGGCCGTGGGTTGGGAAGGTGGAGGTGACCACGGAGTAGGGGCTGAGGGGGGATCTGCTCAGCGACTCGGCCAGTGACGGGAGCCAGGAGAGCAGCCCAGTTCTGGATTTGGGGGATTGGCTCCCCCAGTCCCACTCTGTGCAGTGAAAGTGAGGAATCACTGTCAGGAATTATGGAAGGGCAAAGGGAACCATCAGCCGGAGGAGCCAAGGCCACCAGCACTGGGGACCATCGCTCTGAGGGCTGGAGAGCAGCTCCTGCCCCTGTTCGAGGTGTGAGCAGTGGTGTCCACGTCCCTTGCCAGTATCTCAAGGTGAGGGCTCCTCCTGCTTCACGATTTCTCACCCTCACACCTCGATCCCAGCCAGACTGACAGCTCCTCCCGAGGGCAGCGCAGGGACAGCTCCGAGCTCTGCTCCTGGGACAGGGACAGCACCCAGGGAGCAGCTGGAGCTGGGGACAGGGATGGATCTCAGGGAAAGGTTCCTCCCCCAGAGGGTGCTGGGCACTGCCCAGGCTCCCCAGGGAATGGGCACAGCCCCGAGGCTGCCAGAGCTCCAGGAGCGTTTGGGCAGCGCTGCCAGGGATGGGATTGTTGGGGTGCCTGTGCAGGGCCAGGAGCTGGACTCCAGGGTACTTGTGGGTCCCTTCCAGCTCAGATATTCCATGATTCCATGATAAATCTATCCAAACAGTAACCAGCCTGGAGCTGGTGCAGCCCCAAGAGCAGAGCAGGGCTGAACATGCTCTCGCTGCCTCTCAGCAGGCTCCTCTCGCAGTGATTTGCTGAGCGACAGTGAGGTTTGGCTTTTAACAAGGGCTGGTTGTGCTCAGCGGCTTTGGCTCAGCCTCCTGCTGCCCTGGGTCTGCTGGAGGAGGCGGGTCTGGCTCAGCTCAGCCCCAGACCTTCTGGGAGTGACGTGAGCTGCTCCTCACAGCCTCCTTGGGGCGTTTTGAGCAGGGATTCTGCCTGGACCTGGCACTTGGAGCAGCACTGCTCTAAAAATCCCTTGGGTGAGAGGCTCCTTCCACACAGACCCCTCAGACCCGTGGTGAGCTGAGACCTCCTGGGATGCAGCTCAGGTGAAGGCAGTGTGGGATGTGAGAGCTCTCCCTGCTCCAGCTCTGCTGGGAGCAGCAGGGTCCTTGCAGGGGAGATGTCGAGGTGTCCGAGGATATTGGTGACACCTTCTGTACTCAGAGGGTGGGCAGGCCCTGGCACAGGGTGCCCAGAGCAGCTGTGGCTGCCCCTGGATCCCTGGCAGTGCCCAAGGCCAGGCTGGACAGGGCTTGGAGGAGCCTGGGATGGTGGAAATTGTTCCTGCCCATGGCAGGAGGTGGGGCTGGATGAGCTTTGAGGTCCCTTCCAACCCTAACTATTCCATGATTCCCTGATTCTGTGGCTGTCAGGAGGCACTATCAGCTCTCCTCATGTCGGTCTGGACCTGCCCTGAACCTTCTGGGTGTCTTCCAGGGCTGACAGGCCACCCCAGAGTCACCCAGGGGTGGTGACACCCTCTTCCCCTGTGTCCAGCTCCCACCCTTCGGATGCCCTCACACCCTCCATCCTCCAGCCATCCCCCTGGGCCCATCCTGAGCTTCAAGGGCTCCTCTGTTTCATGGCATGGCACAAGGAGGGGGTCCTGTGCCACAGGTTTGTCTTGTCCCCACTCCTGTCCCCACCTGTCCCCATGCCAGCGCTGCCAGCCCATGCGCTTGGCAGTGCCACGTGGGTCTGTGCCCTGCACGCCACGCCTGGCCCGGGTGATTTGTGTCTTGCAGACACTCGAGTCAGTGTTTAAGGGCTCCTCTTCAGACTGCCAAGGTCCGGGCAGCTGCCACACTTCTCCTGAATGCATTGTCTGGCTCGTCTGTCATCCCTCGAGGGTGGCAAACCCTGTGTCCCTGCAGCTCTCCTCCTGCCTGGAGTCGCTGCTCCCATCAAACAGGTTTGGGAGCTGCTCAGTGTTGTTCCTGCAGGATGAAACCCTCCTGCTTGTTTTTCCACCTCCACCCTTTGCTCTCCACGCGGTTTTGTCTCTGGTTTTTAGCCCTGGCCGCATGCAGAGGTTCCCCTGCTGCTGGACCACAGCCACCCCACCGCTGCTGCTGCTGCAGGGGGACAAGCTCTGCTGCAGCACAGGACTGTGCCAAGGGAGCTGAACTGCTCCTGGAGGAGTCCATGGCAGCCCTGGAGAACCCAGGAAGGCTGTCCCAGCTCAGGAGGTGCTGGAGTGGGTGACAGCAGCGGCGTGGAGAGGCTGAGCTGGTGCTGATGGGGCCGGCAGAGGGAACAGAGAGGGGACACAGAGGGGTCCTGCCATGGATACCGGGGTGAGGGAGGCGGGGAGGGGTCTCCAGAAGGGAGCAGGGGATGGATGGAACGTGCCCAGGCCGGGGGGGCTCCCCCCAGCACTACAGCTCGCTGCAGAGGGGCCCTCGAGTGCCTGCCAGCGAGGAAAGGCGGGGAAGGAGCAGGGTGGGGGGGAGAGATCTTTTCATCTAAAAGGTTACATTTGTCCTACTTCCTCCCATCTCCAGCAATTAACTTGAAGGGAGACATCACTGCTAATTGAGCAGTGAAGATCAGGAGCAACAATTACGCCTTTTGACAAGAGACAGCACAAGAGGGACTGCTCGGAGGCTGAGAATGGTAGGGAACGGTTTCTATGGCAATATAACTTTCCTCTCTTCCTCTCCAGCCATAGAAATGATAAAAATGTAGATTTCTCCCTGATTAATGATTTAATGAAAATAAAGAAAATTCTTATAAAAAATAGGAAAAAAAAAAAAAGAAAGAAAAAAGAAAAGGGGAAAAAGGAAAAAAGGGGGGGGAGGAAAAAATCAATAGGACGCAATGTTTAGCATGAGCCTGCGGCTGTGGGCAGGATCGATGTCCTTCTCCGGGCTGGACCAGGGAAATCTATTCCAGCAACGTGCCGAGGGCTCGGAGCGGCCCTGCCATGTGGTAATTAGGCAGCGGGCTCACACGGGGAAACGTGAGGGCTGGATTCAGATCTCTGATCAAAGGAGCTGCCCATCAAAGCGCTCCTCGCTCCGGCTTCTCCGGCAAACCTCGGCGCTCGCTCCGTGTCGCTCCTGCCTTCCCCCCTCCTGCCCGCGCCCCGCAGCCCGCCCCGAATCCGCGCTTTTAATTGGGATTGTTGGGCTCTGTGCTGCCGGCCTGGCCCGCGGGGATGCCGCGCTGGTGAAGGAATCCCCTGCAGGGTGGTGGCAGGAGGTGACACGGCTGTCCCCAGCACCTGTCTGGCAGTGCCAGCAGCCACCCTGGGCGAGGCAAAGCCTCCCACCCTGCCAGACCCGTGGGGAGCAGCGAGGAGGAGGATGAGGCTGGGGATGGTCCCTGCGGGTGCCCTGGTGGTGCTCCCAGCTCCTCGGGCAGGGCTGGGGGGGCCTGAAGCTTCCTGAAGGCACCACCAGCTCCGTGTCCATCCGCATCCATCAGCAGCAGCTGCTGGCTGCCAGGCTGGGCCGTGCCAGGCTGTGCCGTGCCGTGCTAAACAGAACCCGGAGGAGGCAGCAAAGCCTTTCCAAACCCCTCTCTCCCCCCCTGTCTCACCAAACATCCTCTGCTTTGCAGCACCCCACAACCCATCTACTGCCCGCTGAGCAACTTTGGGGTTATTTTTGCTTTTTTGGCGTGCGGGGAAGTGGCTGGAGCAGGACTGGGAGCGCCCTGGGTACCGCTGTCCCCCCTGCTGTCCCCTAGGGATGTGCCATCCTCCCGCACAAGGAGCCAGCAGCATCCCTGGATGCGCATGTCCAGCCCAGCATCCGTAGGGTCACAGCATGGGCACTCCGAGGGATTTTTCCCACCTCCTCCATTCCTATTTTATTGCCAAACTGGAGCATAAAACACACATAAACAAATCTAACAGCGAGAAATGGGTTGCTATCAAATCAACAAATTAATCTAATTATAGGGCTGATTAAATCATATCAGATAAACCAGCGGCTCCTTGCCGGCGCTCGGCAGCCTTGCAGGGCCACAGATATCTCTGCTCGGGTTTTTTTGGGGTCTGGCTGAGCTTTGGCATGAGCAGGGTGCAGCCTCCCGGGGCTGGGACCCCCCCAAACCCCTCTTTCTCCCCCCTCTCTCGGGTGCTGCTGCCACCGCCGCCGCCGTGCAAATCTGAATGGCAAATGCGGCTGCAAAGCTCACGATTCCTCGGGATTAAAGATGCAGCTCCAGCCCGAGAAATGTATGCGGGAGCCGTCTTTGGAGCCAGATTGCTTAAACCTAAGCCTGCTTTAGGTATTTGAGGAACAATTTTATCAGGGCTGTTTGCGGAGCTTTGCCGGGGCCACTCCCACCCCTCGGTGTGCTGCACATGCCGGCGCCCGTGTGCTCGCAGGGATGCGCCGGAGCGCCCACGCGGAATATCCTCCCAGCCAGCTCTGCTGCGGAGAAAACGAGCCCTGGCTGAGAGGAAAAATTGGTCTTTGCTGCCCAACAGCACCCAGAGGAAGGGCTGCGAGTGCGGGATTCAGCCCAGAAGGTCCTGGGCTCTCCCCGGAGGGACTGCGGGCTCTGAGGCTGCACGGGGTGGGATTGTTCTCCGCATCCTGAAGGTGCTGAGCATCAGCTCCTGCTTCTCGCCGCGCTCCAGATGGGGAGGTGGTTCCTGGCTGGGGATGTGCAGGCTCCCTGCAGGCTCCCACTGTGGCGAAGCAGGAAAATCCTTCTAAAAGCAGATGTTGGCTCTGGTTTCGCCCATCTCCGGAGGGTGCCAGAGGTTTTGTTGCCCCTGGTGTGTTGTTTCCAGGACACCCCTTGCTCCCAGCCATGGGTTATTTCATCTCTCGATTCTCCTCCCCTTGCTCTTCTCTCAGCCAGGAACAGAGGAGCAGAGCACAAATCTTTTGTCTCCCAATGGAAGATTACACCAGGGCGCTGTCAAACCCAGCAGAAGATGAGGACATTGAGAGCTCCAGCGTGGAGTGAAGCTCAATTTGTGCTCTTGGGGTGCCACTTTGCCCCCAACTCTGCAAGGGATGCTCTTCCCACACCCAGGTCTGGGTGGCATTTGGGGGCCAGGGAAACACTTGGCCGTGGGTGGGGAGCCAAGGGCACGGGGGCTTGGCCGAGACTGGGCACAGCCTGGGCTGCAGCCAGAGAGGAGCAGCAGGAAAAGGGAAGGGATTCCCTCCCTCTGCTCTGCCATCAGGAGACCCAACCTGCAGAGCCGCCTGCGGGCAAGGTGTGGAGCTGTTGGAGTGAGCCCAGAGGAGGCCATGGGGATGTTCCAGGGCTGGAGCTCCTCTGCTCTGGAGCCAGGCTGGGAGAGCTGGGGGTGCTCACCTGGAGAGGAGAAGGCTCCAGGGAGAGCTCAGAGCCCCTTCCAGGGCCTGAAGGAGAGCTGGAGAGGGACTGGGGACAAGGCATGGAGGGACAGGACACAGGGAATGGCTTCCCAGTGCCAGAGGGCAGGGATGGATGGGATATTGGGCAGGAATTGTTCCCTGGGAGGGTGGGCAGGCCCTGGCACAGGGTGCCCAGAGCAGCTGTGGCTGCCCCTGGATCCCTGGCAGTGCCCAAGGCCAGGCTGGACATTGGGGCTGGGAGCAGCCTGGCACAGGGGGAGGTGTCCCTGCCCATGGCAGGAGCTGGAATGAGGTAAGGTTTAAGGACCCTTCTCACCCAAACCATTCTGGATTCCACGCCCCTGCCACCACCCTGGCACACATCTGAGCGGCAGGAGAACACCCCCAGCAGCCCGAGGGGTGGGACTGTGCCGTGGGCACTCGGGGAGGGTGAGGATGGGCCCAGTTGGGCACATCAGCCAGCACCCCTCCCGTGCCCAGGGGCACTGAGAACCTCCCCCAGCCTCACCGGGGGATCCCAGCTCAGGTGTGGGGCACCACCAGCCCCCCAAACGTGCTCCCAGTGCCCCCCAGTGCTCCCAGGGCCCACCCCCACTGCTCTGGGGGGGTTCCGTGCATCCCTCTGCACGCGTGGCGGGCACAGGGCCGTGTGTGCCCATGTGTGACACACGCGTGCCAGGCCATGCATGCCCGCGTGTGCCCACGTGAGTTTGGGGTGCGCACGGCTGCCAAGGGGCCCGGGGGGGCTCTACCGAGAGGAGCCATCCCCCAGCCCGTGCTGATGCAGTTCAGCAATCAGAATAACTTCGCTGATGAATATTTAAGCCGAGCGCTGAATATTTAAAGCATTCAATTATTTTAATGGCTTCTAAGTGTGACAGCGGGAGGGGACAGGGGGATGGCTGCCCCCGGGTCCGGCAGGGCGGGCGGGGTGCTGGGGGCAGCCGCTGCTCTGGCTGGGGTGAGGGGCGCTCGCCGTGTCCCCAGAAGGGTGGTGGCACTTGGCACGTTGTCTGGGGGGGGTGGTGAAGGCCAGGCAGGCAGCGGACGGCTGTGCCCTGCCATCCTGGCAGCCCAGGCTCTGTCCCAGTGCCCTAATTCCCGCAGGAGCAGCCTCGGCGTGTGCCAGCACCGCGCGGTGCCAACACCCTCGTCTGTGCCACCAGCTGGGTCTGTCCCCATCCCTGTGCCACCACGGCAGCTGCGTGGCCCTGTGCCGGTGCCACCACCGACGCTGGCACGTGCCAGCCCCGCAGTCCCTGCTGGGTGACGCGAGGGACACGTGGGAGCGCAGCTGGGATGTCACAACCTCCGTCACCCCGCGAGGGCAGGTCAGTGGTGACCAGCAGTGACCAACGGCGACCAAGGGTGGAGTACAGAGTGCCCACCAGCGCTGTCCCCAACCCCCCAGCCCCGTGCCACCCCCAGGACCTGCCCCAGCCCCACGGCAGGGAGGGTGGCCTGGAGCACAGGAGCACTTTCCCCATGCGTGCTCCCGCAGCCATAAATATTCATATTCTTATCCTAATTTTCCATGTACTTTTCTGTCACATCCAATTTTATTTTAATTTCCCTTTATAAACCTTCCCGGCTAATGCACTCCCTGCTCCCATGATTACCCCAATCAGCCGCCGCTTTAAACACAATCCCTGCAGGCAGCTCTTGTTGGGAGCGCCGGGATCGCTGAGCATCCACGCCCGGCTCCCGAGCGCTTGGCAGCCGCGCTCCGGGGTTAAGCAGAGCTCCTTTGCCACCCCGTGGTGGGCACGGGCTCCAGGCGGTGCTGGCCTCCCCACGGTGCCCAGTCCAGGGATTTGTCCCTTCCCAGTGGTCGGAGTGGCTGTGTACTGGGGCGTGGACGGCCGGGATTTGCACAGGGACAAGGCTGTCCTGGTCACTGGATGGTCACCAGGGAGGTTGGTCCTGTCCTGGCAGCTCCCTGGCATCACCCTGGCATCAGCCTGGCTGTGGGCGAGCCCTGGGTTCTGGATCAGATCCCCTTCGAGAAGGGGAGCAGAGGATGGGCAGGATGCCTGTGCAGGGGCTTTGCCGTGCTGGTTGGAGTGCCAGGGCTGTGCCATGGTCATGCCTGGGCTGTGCCATGGTTATCCCAGAGCTGTGCCATTCCTGTGCCAGGGCTGAGCCATGGTCGTGCCCAGGGCTGTGCCATGGTTATCCCAGAGCTGTGCCATTCCTGTGCCAGGGCTGAGCCATGCCTATGCCAGGGCTGTGCCCTGGTTAATCAAAGGCTGTGCCATGGTTATTCAAGGGCTGTGCCATGGTCATGCCTGGGCTGTGCCATGGTTATCCCAGAGCTGTGCCATTCCTGTGCTAGGGCCGTGCCATGGCTATTCCAGGGCTGTGTGTTGGTCATTCCAGGGATGTGCCATGGTTATCCCAGGGCTGTGCCATGGTTATTCCAGGGCTGTGGTTATCCCGCTCCGTGCCATCGGTCCCTGCTCTCAGCAGGCACCAGCACCGCCAGGCAGTGCTCGCAGCGGTGCCACGGCTGGGCCAGCTGGCACCGCACGGGCACAGGGGGTCGTGTGCCACTCTGTCCCTCACTGGGGACACCGGGCCAGCCTGAGACCTGGGGGACAGGACACAGCCCCAGTGGGGCAGGACAGGTCCTCAATGGGGTTGAACCTGTGGTCATGCCTGGGCTGTGCCATGGTTATCCCAGGGCTGTGCCATGGTTATCCCAGGGCTGTGCCATGGTTATCCCAGGGCTGTGCCATGGTTATCCCAGGGCTGTGCCATGGTTATCCCAGGGCTGTGCCATGGTTATCCCAGGGCTGTGCCATGGTTATCCCAGGGCTGTGCCATGGTTATCCCAGGGCTGTGCCATGGTTATCCCAGGGCTGTGCCATGGTTATCCCAGGGCTGTGCCATGGTTATCCCAGGGCTGTGCCATGGTTATCCCAGGGCTGTGCCATGGTTATCCCAGGGCTGTGCCATGGTTATCCCAGGGCTGTGCCATGGTTATCCCAGGGCTGTGCCATGGTTATCCCAGGGCTGTGCCATGGTTATCCCAGGGCTGTGCCATGGTTATCCCAGGGCTGTGCCATGGTTATCCCAGGGCTGTGCCATGGTTATCCCAGGGCTGTGCCATGGTTATCCCAGGGCTGTGCCATGGTTATCCCAGGGCTGTGCCATGGTTATCCCAGGGCTGTGCCATGGTTATCCCAGGGCTGTGCCATGGTTATCCCAGGGCTGTGCCATGGTTATCCCAGGGCTGTGCCATGGTTATCCCAGGGCTGTGCCATGGTTATCCCAGGGCTGTGCCATGGTTATCCCAGGGCTGTGCCATGGTTATCCCAGGGCTGTGCCATGGTTATCCCAGGGCTGTGCCATGGTTATCCCAGGGCTGTGCCATGGTTATCCCAGGGCTGTGCCATGGTTATCCCAGGGCTGTGCCATGGTTATCCCAGGGCTGTGCCATGGTTATCCCAGGGCTGTGCCATGGTTATCCCAGGGCTGTGCCATGGTTATCCCAGGGCTGTGCCATGGTTATCCCAGGGCTGTGCCATGGTTATCCCAGGGCTGTGCCATGGTTATCCCAGGGCTGTGCCATGGTTATCCCAGGGCTGTGCCATGGTTATCCCAGGGCTGTGCCATGGTTATCCCAGGGCTGTGCCATGGTTATCCCAGGGCTGTGCCATGGTTATCCCAGGGCTGTGCCATGGTTATCCCAGGGCTGTGCCATGGTTATCCCAGGGCTGTGCCATGGTTATCCCAGGGCTGTGCCATGGTTATCCCAGGGCTGTGCCATGGTTATCCCAGGGCTGTGCCATGGTTATCCCAGGGCTGTGCCATGGTTATCCCAGGGCTGTGCCATGGTTATCCCAGGGCTGTGCCATGGTTATCCCAGGGCTGTGCCATGGTTATCCCAGGGCTGTGCCATGGTTATCCCAGGGCTGTGCCATGGTTATCCCAGGGCTGTGCCATGGTTATCCCAGGGCTGTGCCATGGTTATCCCAGGGCTGTGCCATGGTTATCCCAGGGCTGTGCCATGGTTATCCCAGGGCTGTGCCATGGTTATCCCAGGGCTGTGCCATGGTTATCCCAGGGCTGTGCCATGGTTATCCCAGGGCTGTGCCATGGTTATCCCAGGGCTGTGCCATGGTTATCCCAGGGCTGTGCCATGGTTATCCCAGGGCTGTGCCATGGTTATCCCAGGGCTGTGCCATGGTTATCCCAGGGCTGTGCCATGGTTATCCCAGGGCTGTGCCATGGTTATCCCAGGGCTGTGCCATGGTTATCCCAGGGCTGTGCCATGGTTATCCCAGGGCTGTGCCATGGTTATCCCAGGGCTGTGCCATGGTTATCCCAGGGCTGTGCCATGGTTATCCCAGGGCTGTGCCATGGTTATCCCAGGGCTGTGCCATGGTTATCCCAGGGCTGTGCCATGGTTATCCCAGGGCTGTGCCATGGTTATTCCAGAGCCGAGCCATGCCATGGCTATTCCAGGAATGTGCCCTAACTATGCCAGACCTGTGCCATGTCTATACAGGAACTGTGCCATGGCTATTCCAGGGATGTGCCATGGTTACTCCAGGGCTGTGCCATGGTCGTACCCAGGCTGTGCCATAGCTATTCCAGGGCTGCCCCATGGCCATGCCATGGTTATGCCAGGAATGTGCCCAGGCTATGCCAGACCTGTGCCATGGTTATTCCAGGGCTGTGGTTATCCCGCTCCGTGCCATCGGTCCCTGCTCTCAGCAGGCACCAGCACCGCCAGGCAGTGCTCGCAGCGGTGCCACGGCTGGGCCAGCTGGCACCGCACGGGCACAGGGGGTCGTGTGCCACTCTGTCCCTCACTGGGGACACCGGGCCAGCCTGAGACCTGGGGGACAGGACACAGCCCCAGTGGGGCAGGACATCCACCATGCTGGGCAGGACATATCCCCAGCAGGAAAGGGCATGTCCCCAGGGGTCAGCATGTGTCCCCAGTGGGTCAGGACATGTCCCCAGGGGATCAGGACACATCCCCAGTGGGTCAGGACATGTCTCCAGTGGGTTAGGATGTGTCTTCAACAGAGCAAGACTCGTCCCCAGCTGGGCAAGACAAGTCTCCAGCTGGATAGGATGTTACCCCAGAGGAGGAGAACATGTCACCACTGGGCCAGGACATGTCCCCAGTGAGCCAGGACATATTCCCGATGGATCCCAATGTCTCCAGTGGGGCAGGACAGGTCCTCAATGGGGCAGAACCTGTCCCTGGTGTGTCAGGGCGTGTCCCCAGTGGGTCAGGCTGTGTCCCCAGTGGGTCAGGATGTGTCCCCAGTGGGTCAGGACATGTCCCCAGTGGGTTAGGATGTGTCTTCAACGGAGCAAGACTCGTCCCCAGCCGGGCAAGACAAGTCTCCAGCTGGACAGGATGTTACCCCAGAGGAGGAGAACATGTCACCACTGGGCCAGGACATGTCCCCGTGGGTCAGAATGCATCCCCAGCAGGGCAGGACATGTCCCTAGAAGAGCAGGATGTGTCCCCAGCAGGACAGGATGTGTCACCAGTGGGTCATGAGATGTCCCCAGCAAGGCAGAATATGTCCCCAGTGGGTCAAGATGTGTCTCCAGTGGGTCAGGACGTGTTCCTAGAAGGGCAGGACATGACCCCAGAAGGGCAGAATGCGTCCCCAGCAAGGTAGGACATGTCCCCCGAGGGCAGGACTCATTCCCAGCAGGGCTGGACGAGTCTCCAGTTGGGCAGAACAAATCTCCAGTGGGGCAGGATGTTACCCCAGCAGGGCAGGATGTGTGTCCGTGGGTCAGGATGTGTCCCCTGCAGAGCAGGATGTGTCCCAGTGGGGTTGGACCTGTCACCAGTGGGCCAGGACATGTCCCCAGTGAGCCAGGACATATTCCCGATGGATCCCAATGTCTCCAGTGGGTCGGGACAGGT
>VZRF01003793.1:0-15117 GCA_013396875.1 Vireo altiloquus | reverse complement strand
GAGGGGTAAAAACGGGGCACGGTGGGGACACCGAGGGGTAAAAACGGGGCGCGGTGGGGACACCGAGGGGACGCGTGAGCCGGGGGACGCAGAAACGCGGGGACGGTGGCAGCCCCGAGGGCTGGACCCGAGAGAGGCAGCGGATGGAGAGGGATGGAGCGCGGGGATGGATGGAGGGATGAGCGCTGGGGAGCGACGAGGAGGGAGAAGGGATGAGGAGAAGGAGGGAGGGAGGGAGGGATGTGTGCGAGGGAGCGATAACCGCGGCGGGAGCGAGGGATGGGGAGAGGAGGGATGGAGGGAGCAGCAGGGAGGGGCGAGAAGCAGCTGGGAGCTAGAGATAAAGAGGGAGGAGAAGGGAGACGGCCCCGGGAGCGGGAAGGTGTCAGGAGACGGCGGAGGGATGGATGGATGGATGGATGGATGGATGGATGGATGGATGGATGGATGGATGGATGGATGGATGGACGGATGAGCAGAGCAGCGAGGGAGGAATGTGGAGAGGTGTCCGCAGGGATGTGGGGGAATGAGCCGGCGTGCCCAGCATGGGGTGGGTGGGGGTCCAGCAAGGTTTGGAGTCCAGGGGGTGCAGGAAGGGGTGAGAAGTACCTGGAGCCGCAGGGATGGGAAGAAGCTCATTTGGGATCACGCCAGGGAGCTCCTTGGAGCCTGGGCCGGGATGCACGTGTGGCAGGCACGAGGGATGGCGCGGGCAGGGGGGGATCGGGGCGCGGTGTGTGGGCACACGGGGAAGGGCTGGGAGGGCAAGGGGAGTGTGAGCAGGCACACGAGGGGGGGTGTGAGAGGTGAGGGAGGGCAGGGCCTGAGTGTGCAAGGCGTGCAAGGCCTGAGTGAGTGTGCAAGGCGTGCAGGGCCACAGGGGTGTTCACAGTGAGTGTGAGCAGGGTGGGGACATTTGTGCAGGGATGAGTGTGGACAGGTGAATTTGCTCAGGCAGGAATGAGTGTGAGCAGGGTAGGAAATGCTGGTGCAAAGATGAGTGTGAGCAGGTGAATTTGCTCAGGCAGGGATGAGTGTGAGCAGGGTAGGAATACTGGTGCAGGGATGAGTGTGAGCAGGTGAATTTGCTCACTCTCAGGTGAGTGTGAGCAGGTGGATTTGCTCCAGCAGGGGTGAGTGTGAGCAGGGTAGGAATGCAGGTGCAAAGATGAGCGTGAGCAGGTGAATTTGCTTGTGCTCAGGTGAGTGTGAGCAGGTGGATTTGCTCCTGCAGGGGTGAGTGTGAGCAGGATAGGAGTATTTGTGCAGGGATGAGTGTGAGCAGGATAGGAGTATTTGTGCAGGGGTGAGTGTGAGCAGGGTGGGAGTGCTCGTGCAGGGGTGAGCGTTCACGTGCNTGAGAGGTGAGGGAGGGCAGGGCCTGAGTGTGCAAGGCGTGCAAGGCCTGAGTGAGTGTGCAAGGCGTGCAGGGCCACAGGGGTGTTCACAGTGAGTGTGAGCAGGGTGGGGACATTTGTGCAGGGATGAGTGTGAACAGGTGAATTTGCTCAGGCAGGGATGAGTGTGAGCAGGGTAGGAAATGCTGGTGCAAAGATGAGTGTGAGCAGGTGAATTTGCTCAGGCAGGGATGAGTGTGAGCAGGGTAGGAATACTGGTGCAGGGATGAGTGTGAGCAGGTGAATTTGCTCACTCTCAGGTGAGTGTGAGCAGGTGGATTTGCTCCAGCAGGGGTGAGTGTGAGCAGGGTAGGAATGCAGGTGCAAAGATGAGCGTGAGCAGGTGAATTTGCTTGTGCTCAGGTGAGTGTGAGCAGGTGGATTTGCTCCTGCAGGGGTGAGTGTGAGCAGGATAGGAGTATTTGTGCAGGGATGAGTGTGAGCAGGATAGGAGTATTTGTGCAGGGGTGAGTGTGAGCAGGGTGGGAGTGCTCGTGCAGGGGTGAGTGTTCACGTGCTGAGGGTGCAGGGGGTGCAAGCGCACGTGCAGAGCATCAGTGCAGGTGCATCTGAGGGAGGGCAGGTGCCTGTGTGTCACCCAGAGGTGCCACCCTGAGGTGCCACCCTGTACCCCGAGATCCCCGGGGATCAGCTGGGGACAGCCCTTCGCTGTCCTCCCAAGGGGTGAAGGAGCAGAATCCCAAGCCGAGCTTCCAAGGGCTGTCCTGAGCCCTCCCCGTGCAGGGCCTGCCTCAGGGACAGACCCCCAAACCCTGCCCGAATCCCCTTAAACGCCCAGGTGAAATCCAGATGGAGAGAGGAACCTGCCACGGGATGATGCCATCTCCCAGGCTGCCTTTACCTCCACAGACAGGTAAATGTTATTTTGGGAGCTCTGGGGAGGGTGTAAGGGAGAAGGGAACTCAGGTGGGTCATGTGCGGGACAGCGAGATGTGAGAGAGCATCCATGGGGAAGGAGATCCTGGGAAGTGTGTGGGGTGGGAGTGTGGAAGGTGTGAGTGCTCCACGCGAGGTGTGAGGGTGTCCAGGGGGCAGGGGGTGGTGAAAGGCAGGAGTGTTTGTGCAAGGTGTGCAAGCTGCAGGGTGTGAGACAGAACTGTGCATGCAGGTGACAAAGCATGGGGAAGAGAGGATCTGTCCCCAGCCAGGACAGCGATGCCACCACGTCGGGGCACAGAGGTGGGGATGCACAGAGCACTCAGAGCGAGGTGTGGTGCCAGGAGAGGAGGGGAAGGGCTATCCTGTGTGACCTGGAAAGGGGAAGGCGCCGCAGCCCCATCGGCAGAGGGATAGTTCCGTTCTTTGGATGATAATTCCTGGCGTTTGGGGCTGTCAGGTTCCTGGTTAGCAGCTCCCCCTCCGCGGAGCTGCTCCGTGTAGTTGACACCGCAATTGTTTTCTGAAGAGAACACGCGACTCTCTTCTTATGTATTCCCTTTCCCGGTGTTTGTATTTGCTTCAAAGTCTCCTCATCACCCTGTTTGGTGACAAAAACTCATGTCTGGAGATCAGGGTAATGTGTTGCTTTTCAAAGCCTGGGGAGGAGGGGGTTGGTAGACACGGGCTGGCTGCATTATTTACTTCTCTGCGGCACCCTGCCTCCCTGGCAGCCCCCCCTTCGGGGTGCTGGGACCCCACTGTGACAGCTGGGACCCCCACCCTGACAGCTGGGACCCCTCCAGGTGCTCAGCACCCCACTGTGTGCTCTGGGATGGTTGGGGACACCCAGGCACAGCAGCAGCCAGGAGCAGTGGGGTGTTGGGGACCAGGGGATGCCAGGGAGGAGAAGCCCCCCGGACAGGATTTGGAGCCCTTTCACCATCCCAGCTTTGGTGTCATTGTGTCACACGGTGTATGTGGCACAGGGCTGAGGTGCCATCAGCTCCCTGACCTGCACCTGGCACTGTCCCATCCCTCACCCAGGCTGGGCTGGGGGGCAGGTGGCACATGGGGCAGGGTCCCCTTTGCACCTTCACTCAGTGTGTCCCTATATGGCCACGTGGGCAGGTGGCCACAACCCTGCCAGGTGCCAGCACCCTGTGGTCACCTTGACTGGTGGCCTGTCCCCTCCAGTGGGGACACCGAGCACGCCCAGGGGTGGACAGAGCACTCCCTCGCTCTGGCGCGGGCACTGCCAGGTGTGCTGGCACAGCCCCCCTGCCTCCGTGTGTTCAGTGCCACGAGCACAGGCAGTTCTCTATCTAATTGATCAATTAATTATCTCCAGCGTTCAGCTGCATATTGGTTTTAGATGAAGGGAGAAGCTAACAAGCGGATTAGGAGTGTGTGTCTTCAAGGGAGGCAGAGAGATGTGGGAGGAAGGAAGGGAGATGGGAGAGGGAAACGCGGGATGAGGACTCTCGCTGGTGAAAAGGATGGGGCTGGGAGCTGGAACTGGCACCGTGGGCACAGCTGCAGTGAGGCAGGAACTGAGCAGAGGACGCTCCAGAAACGGTGATGCCAAGGCAGAGGATGCTCCAGAAATGCTGAGGCAAGGAGATGCTCTAGGAGGATAGGACTGAGGCAGGAGGATGCTCTAAAAATGGTGATACTGAGGCAGGAGAGTGCTCCAAAAATGACAGGACCGAGTCAGAGGATGCACCAGAACTGCCGTGCCAGTGCAGGAGGATGCTCCACACCTGCTGGTGCTGAGGCAGGAGGATGCTCCAGGAATGGTGCGAGGCAGGAGGATGCTCCAGAAGGGATGTGCTGAGGCAGGAGGATGCTCCAGGAATGGTTCCAGTGAGGCAGGGGATGCTCCCGGAATGGCGTGACTGAGGCAGGAGGAAGATGCCGTGCCCCAGAATCACTGCAGGGTGCCCAGTGCCCACCGTGACCTGCAGCCCTGGCCGGGCTCAGCCTGTCTCCAGCCCCTTCCGCCCTGCCCAGGATGGCTGGGGACAGGCAGGTGACACTCCCGAGTCCCTGCACTCTCATGGGCAGCCCCCTGCATCTCCTGAGCCCCCAGACTGCCGGAGTCAGGCAAACCCAGGCAGCTTCCCGGAGACGTTCAGGAGAAAGGACGGCACCGGTGTCACCCCCACCGGCCCCGGAGCTCCCCGGGCCGAGCCTGACGGTGGCGAGCCCCCAGGGACGGCCCGAGGAGGTGGCCGCGGGTGTCAGCCATCCGGCCTGGCAGCGGGGCTCATTAGCGCGACAGGCTGTCACTCAGGCTGCAGCCAGCCCCGGGGGCACTCCGAGCGCTGCAGGGACCCCTGGCAGCGGAGGGCAGAGCCTCTGCAGCCCCAGCACGTTGGGCAGCCCTTGGGGACAGCGCGAGGGACAGCGCGAGGGCCTGTCGTGGGGGGACGAAGGGTTCGTGGGGGGACAAGGCCAGGCAGGGGAGAGGGAGGGAGGTGACAAACAATCCACGCTCCCTGCATGTCACCCCAAGACCACCGCAGCCCGGAGCGCCTCGCTGCCGGTGACAGGCGCTGATGCCACCTGCCAGGAGGTGACAGCTCGTTAATGACCGCGGCGGGGGTGGGATGGCTCCGCACGCAGGATAAGGGTGATGGTGTGACCTCCCCTACAGCCCGTCCCGCTGCCGCTCGCTCCTGGGAGCCCCGCCAGCCCCACGAGGCCGTGGGGCCCCTCCACAGCACAAACACCCCACGGCTCCGTGTCACACAAGCGGCCCTGAGGTGCGCGAGTGTACTCCTGGAATTCAGCCTGCGTCACAAAATCACGGAACCCCACGATGGCCTGGGTTGGAAAGGACCTCAAAGCCCGTCTCGTTCGGGGCAGGACGCCTTCCTCTAGCCCAGGTTGCTCAGAGCTCCGAGCAAGCAGCGTCCGCGCACACATCCACACACATCCTTTGGGATGGGGGCATTCGGGAAACACATTCTGGGAGCTCGAACACCCCTCACACCCCCGCCTCACATCCCCGGGAGTGCTCAGCGCTGGGAGCTGGGTACAGGCACACAGAGCTCACCCCCAACACCCCCGCAGCGCTCCCGCAGCCATCACCTCCCCCCGCACTCGCGTCTGGGCACAGGGAGCACCCTNCTGGGAGCTGGGTACAGGCACACACAGCTCACCCCCAACACCCCCGCACTCCCTTCTGGGCACAGGGAGCACCCGCAGGCTCTCCAGGTGTCAGCGCATCCCAGGAATTCTGCCAGCCGGGAATCCTGGCTTGTCCCAGCTGACCTCCGGCCAACCCTGCTGAGCCTGGCACAGGGCTGGGCACCCACGGGAGGAGCGGGAAGGAGGCGAGCCGGGCTGCTGTGCTGGCGCTGCGGGGCAGGGAACGCCGCCAAAGAGGAGGAGGAGGAGGAGGACGAGGAGGAAGGGGACAACGCCAGGCGAGGCTGCTGTCACTGCGCAGCCAGGCCAAGGGTTGGCTGGCTGTGACAAGGCCGCTGTGACAACGGCGCTGTGACAAGGCGGCTCGTGTCGCCTGCCGGATCCCGAGGGCAGGAAGCATCTCCCTCGTTAGCCGCGCTCGCCGCTCTCGGGCCGCCTGCCCGCCGCCCGCAGCTGTTCCTCCTCCCCGCTGCGCCCGCCGCTTGTCTCCCCGTAATTAAAGATCCAGCGACCTTTGCCGACTGCCTGAGACGCTGGAACAAATGAACGGTAAGCGCCAGATTACAGCCCGGCTCAGCAGCCCCGCAAATCCCTTTAATGAGACATTTAGGCAGGGCCAGCGGGGTGCCCGGCTGCCGGGGTGGGCTGACGGCACCTCGGCCGGGCTGGATACCGCCTGGGGACAGCAGCACCGAGGTCCTGCCGGGCCAGGAGCCTGGGGACATCATCCCCGCAGGCATCCTGGCACTCGGTCCTTGTTGGAGGGGACACCGTGGCTCCAGCTTCTCCCACGTCCCCTTTTGAAGCCGCGTGTGTCCCACGGGATGTGGGAGCAACGCTGTGAGTGGCACCAGGACACGCTGTGAGAGTCCTGCAGGGACACGGCGTCCCTGGGAGTGGGGAGAGGGCTGATGGCGCTGGGACCAGCCTCCTGTGGGGACACAGGGTCCTGGGAGTGGGAAGGGGACAGCACCAGGATCGGCCTCCTGTGGGGACACAGGGTCCTGGGAGTGGGAAGGGGACAGCACCAGGATCAACCTCCTGTGGGGACACAGGGTCCTGGGAGTGGGAAGGCGACACAGGGTCCTGGAAGTGGGAAGGGGACACAGGGTCCTGGGAGTGGGAAGGGGACAGCACCAGGACCAGTCTCCTGTGGGGACATTTGGTCCCCAGCAGTGAGGAGAGGACTAATGACACTGGGACCAACCTCCTGAGGGGACATGGGGTCCTCGGCAGTGGGGAGAGGGCTACTGGCACCAGGGCCAGGCTTCTGCAGGGACATAGGGTGCCCAGGGGATAGGGCTGGTGCCACTGGGACCAGGCTCCTGCAGGGACACAGAGTCCCTGGCCGTGAGGGACACACAGCGAGCCCAGCCCAGGGCTGCAGGGAGGTTGATCCCTTCCAATTGTAATATCAAAACCTGGAAAAGCCCGAGTGACTGATGGGGCCGTGCGGCGGAGAATCGATGGGTGACACGGCTGGCGGTGTCACCGCTCATATTAGTGCCAAATTAAGCTGTTTACTCCAAGTTTCCCCGCACCAGGAGAAGTCAGGGCCGGCACAGGGAGCCGAAGATGGATGGCGGTGCTCAGGGGACCGGAGGGGGGATTTTTCCTGCCCTGACAGGCAGTTTGTAACAACATCACTTTCCTCTCCTCACCTTCGACTTTAGAAGGTGGAGATGAGGTGAGGGGACTTGGGGAGTGTCAGGACTCCACCCAGGCGTGCTGACCACCAGGGATTTGGGTTCATCCAATCACCCCGAGAGAGCCTGATGCCCCTGTCCCCCTTCTGTGACCAAAGTGTCCCCACGTTCCTCCATCACAGGGTCCAGGTGGATCAGGAAACACAGCCACATCCCATCTGGACTCTCACTGAGCTGAGTGGTGTCCCCAACTTATCTGCACTGTCCCAGCTCCAGGGGTTATCTCCAGTGTCCCTGTGTGCCTCTGAATGGGGGGATTAATCCCTGGTGTCCCTGGGTGAGGCCATCCAGGGCCATTTATCTTTGGTGTCCGTGGATGGCCTCATCCAGGGAGGACTCCACCCAGGCGTCCTGGGTGTCCCTGCTGTCCCTGGCTGTCCCTGCCTTGGGACATTGATCCCTGCGCTCTCTGATCTCAGAGTTCCTCTCCACATCCCTGTGGAGCTCTTCTTCTCCTCCTCCTCCTCCTCCTCCTCCTCCTCATTCCTCACATCTCCTGGTGCTGCCGGAGCCGGGCAGGGCCTGTCTTGGCTGGGCTCCTTCCTCCTCCGTGGGCTGAGGAAGAGGATGGTGAAGCTGCGTGGGCACAGGACACTGCCCTGGCAGGGGGCAAAGCCTCACTGAGCCTCGGAGTGCCCTCAGGAACCACCTTGAGAGTGATCTGGGCAGGGGTGCCATCCTCAGCAGCTCCAGAGCGGGGATTGATGATGTGCTGGGTGTTTATGCCCACTGGGTGTGGCATTCAGTGATTCAGTGATTCTCTGCCCCACCCAGCTCATGAGCCCATCCATGCCCAGTCCCTCCCCACGGCTGTGCCACCCTTCCCATTCCCCACCAGCTGCGGAGTTGTTGGCCAATTCCCAGCAAAACCTGAGGGAAGACCAAACGGATCCAGGAATTCAGGTCAAACTCAGCCAGCGCAGGAAGGAGAGCGGGGATGCCACACTGGAGAGCAGCAACATTTCCCAGCCTGCTGATCCCAACGCAGCTTTTTGTCCAAGCTGACCTTAATCCCTGGCACCTCCTGGTGCCCCCAGCTCCGGGATGCTGGAATTTGGGGCACATATGACAGTCAGGCAGCTCCGAGGGTGGCAGTGCCAGGGCTGCTCCCTCCTCCCAGAGCGGTGCAGGCGGAGAGAGGGCAGCGGGCAGAGGCGGGGGCCGGCAGCATCCACCTCATGCCTTTTAATAAAACATGAATTAGGTGCCAACGCGTATTAGATTCCCTTCCCCGGTGACAGAAAATCAAAGGCTTCTCCCATCTTTTCTAGAGGCGCGCTCCTGATTGATCTGGAAGAAGCAGCTCAGTGCGAGGGAAGGAGTCTATACACACCGAAACAGCTCTTTAATTTCTTAATTTAATATCTGACACGTAAAGATTCTCATTAAGCCAGTCAATGAAGCCTGGAAATACAATTTTCGTGCAAACTGTCGCTATCATAACTTACACGAAACTTCAGATGGTGCCCTGTAAGCGGTGTGATTAAAACCATTCATCTTCCCTGGCAGCCGCCCGCTCCCGCACCCCCGGGCCGGCCTGCACCCCATGCCCATCCCGGCCGGTGCCCACCACGGCGCTGGGCATCCCCCGGTGCCGGCTGGGTCCCGTGGGATGCTGTCGGGAGCGGCAGGAAGAGGTGAGGGCAGCATCCCGGGCAGCTCCCACCAGGCACAGCCTCCACAGCGTGTCCCCAAGCCCTGGGATTCTCCCCATCGGGGCATGCGCAGGAGGGAGAGCTTCCCAAAGACACTAATTAGGCAAATTAATTCCTATTGAGTCGCAGCTCTTCGCTGCCTTAAAAGAGGGGAGGGGAAAAAAAAAAAAAAAAAAAAAAAAGCAGCACATACNGATGGTGAAGCTGCGTGGGCACAGGGCACAGCCCTGGCAGGGGGCAAAGCCTCACTGAGCCTCGGGGTGCCCTCAGGAACCACCTTGAGAGGGATCTGGGCAGGGGTGCCATCCTCAGCAGCTCCAGAGCGGGGATTGATGATTTCTCTTCTTCCTCGCTCGCCCTTCACTCCCCCTCCCCTGATCCAGCCCTGCAGAACATTTCAGCACCAAGGAAACTCCAGGAATCTCCCAGCAGCTGGAAATGGGTTCAGGACACCAGGCTGGGAGAGGAAAGCTGCCCCAGGGACTCTGCAGACGCTGGTGGATCTGTGTCACTGCCCTGGGAGCAAGGAAGTTTCACAGAACCCCACAATGGTTCGGTTTGGGTTGGAAGAGACCTCAAAGCTCAACTCCTTCTGCCCCCTGCCCTGGGCAGGGACACCTTCCACGGGCAGGGACACCTTCCACCAGCCCATCCAGCCTGGCCTTGGGCACTGCCAGGGATCCAGGGGCAGCCTCAGCTTCTCTGGGCACCCTGTGCCAGGGCCTGCCCACCCTCAGGAATTCCTGTGCCAGCAGTTGGTGTCCATCAAAGAGCTGGTGACCAGCGATTGGGGAAAGGAACTCATGGGCAGCATGGGCTGTCCAGCCCTTGGTTCTGTGCCACCAGCCCATTGCAGGGTGCAGAGGGTGCTGCCTGTGGGCACTGCGTGTCACACGCTGTCCCCCTCCCCAAGCGCTGCCCTCCCGCTGGGGAGGGGGCACATTCCAGCCTTCCATATGGATTCCCCAGGTACCCCAGCCAAGGTCCAGCTGCCACGCCTGGAAACCAAAGGGTGATCCAGCGAGGTGGAGACTGGGAAGAGCCTCCAGCACTGGGATGGACCTTGCCCCCTGTGCCCTTCCCTGTGGCACAGGACAGGGTGGCACCAGGACCACCCAAGGGTGTCCAGCTCTGCTCCCGAGGATGCCAGAGCTCCGTGCAGCTCCAGGGGAGAGCGAGGTGGACGAGTGGGCACCGGGACCACCCAAGGGTGTCCAGCTCTGCTCCCGAGGATGCCAGAGCTCTGTGCAGCTCCAGGGGAGAGCGAGGTGGACGAGTGGGCACCGGGACCACCCAAGGGTGTCCAGCTCTGCTCCCGAGGATGCCAGAGCTCTGTGCAGCTCCAGGGGAGAGCGAGGTGGACGAGTGGGCACCAGGACCACCCAAGGGTGTCCAGCTCTGCTCCCGAGGATGCCAGAGCTCCGTGCAGCTCCAGGGGACAGCGAGGTGGACAAGCGGGCACCAGCAGGGTCCACCCAGCTCTGCCACCTCGAGTGACTTTCAAACCTGCACAGCCAGCACCCAACCTCACCCCAGCCGCGGCTCCCGCACCCGAGGGGCTCCTCGTGGGTGTCCCAGGGGCTCTGGGGGATGTGTTGCTTGCTCGTCCCGCTGGCAGAGCCGCTTTGCTCGTCTTTCTCTCGCGCGTTATCTGGAGCCGTCGGAGCTGGCAGCTCCTGCCAGCGTTCGCGCAGCCTGACGTCGGCGCGGCTTGGAAGCGCGCGTGGCATGTTTGATGTCAGGATTACCGGCTGGCTGTATTGTAAATGCTAAAATGAAATAAGAAGATTAGAGAAGAAAAGCGCCGCTCCGCAAGCGCGCGCCTGCCGATTGCCTCCCGCCGGAGCCGCCACCGAGGGCGGGGGGCTCGGGGAGGGGGGGAACCCAGCCCGCTGGCAACCAGCCCTGGCGGGGAAAGGGTTAAAGGGGGCCAAGCAGCTTCCAGAGGCGCTGGTGCTGCTGCCACCGAGCCAGGGGGAGATGTGGACGGAGCCCTTCTCACTCCCCGGGGTGCTGGGATTCGCTGGTTCAGGTGAGTATTGATGCTGTCACCCCTCCCCAGCTGGGTCCTGGCAGCTCCCCCACTCCTCAGCCCTGTGTCCCCCAGCGCTGGGGCAGAGCGTGGTGGGGCGGCCTGGGCTGGGGTGGGTGCCTACAGCCTCGCTGGGCGAGCTCTGCATCCCTTCCCACCCCTTCCTCATTCCCAGGAATGAGGGCACAGCCGCCTGCCAGCCTTGGGAGAGGGAGTTCGGAGGGGGGAAAGGCTTGTGCTGCCTCAGCGGGGGCGTGAGGACGCCCTGAGGGTCTTTTTGGGGGAACCTGGGGGCTTCCAAAGGGCAGCGTGGTGCTCTCTTCTCCCTCAGGTGGGCAGCAGGACATTCCTGAGCCCAGAGCCAGCGGTGGGCAGCTCCACGCCCCTCCTGCAGCTCCTGCTCCCCACACAGGCCTCCGTCAGGAAATGGGAGCGAGGGAGGGAGGGAGAGCTGGTGCAGGGTCAGGCCCTGCCGAGCCACTCTCCATCTCCTGCTGACAGCACCGTGCCCCCCAGCACCTCCCCCAGCACCCCAGGGCCCAGCCCCACGCGTGCCAGGCTCTCCGTGGGCAGCAGGGCACGGGAATTCAGCAGCAGCCTGATTAGTCTTTACTTTGAGCCCTGCCCTGAACCTCAGTCTGGCAGAGCTGTGGCTTGTCCTGCCGGGCCCAGCGCTGGAGGAGGAGGAAGATGAGGAAGATGAGGAAGAGGAGGGGGAACCAGGCCAGGATTTTCCCTGCATTTCTCGGGGCACAGGGCTTGGCCTCATGCGCAGCCCCACATCCCTCCCGGCACGATAAATCCTGCGCTTGCAGCTCCTCCACCCTTGGCACAAATCCCCCCCTGGCAGCAATCCCACCCAACCAGGGCACAGCTCATCCCTCTGGGAATGCTGCAGGATCCCTGCCCACACCCTGACACCCAGGACTGGACCCATGTCCGGCAGCCACGTGCGTCCCAGGAGCTGATCCATCCTGCACCTGCTCCCGTTCCCTGCTGGGACATTCCATGTGCATCCCGCAGCCCTGGAGCCGGTGGGACAGAGGGAAGGGACATCCCATGTGCACCCCACAGCCCTGGAGCTGGTGGGACAGAGGGAAGGGACATCCTGTGTGCATCCTGGAGCCGGTGGGACAGAGGGAAGGGACCCTTCCCTTCCCCGCAGCGAGGGACGGGAGCGGGCTGGCGGCTGGCCCCGTGCCCGGTCCGTGCGGGTACCTTCCTCCTCCCTTCTCTCCCACATCTGTTCCCAATCAGAGCCTCATTCCAGCCCGGGAGAAGGTTTCTCTCCTCCCGCTAACGAACGCTATTGTTTTCCCGACGTTTTCCTCGGGAGCAGCGGCTCGGCCCCTGCCGGTGCCAGCTCTGCTCAGACACGTGCGGAGAGAGCCTCGAGCAAGATCCTGCCCCGCTCCCTGCTGCCGAGAGCGGAGCTGGTTCCACCCCCGGGGCACAGCGCTGGGCTGGAGCAGGGAATACAGGGCTGGTACCCCCCGGAGGAGGAGGTAGCTGGGGGCTTCACCCCTTTGCCCCTCAGTTCGGTGCTGGCAGCACTCGGTGTCTGAGTTAATGTCCCCACGGGGCTGCTGAGCAGGTGACAGCACCCACACACATCCCCCATCGCCCATCGGCCCAGGCCAGGCTCAGCCCAGCGTCCCCCCAGGGGGGTGCAGACCCTGCTCGCCCCCCACATCCCTCTGGAGCTGCCAGGGATGGCCGGGGCTGGCTCTGTCCCCTGCGGGACTCACCCCTCCCGCATTGCCGCGGGGCTTCTGATGCTTCTGCGTGCAATTAATGAGCTTTAATTGCCTGTAAACACATCCCCGGCAGCGCCCGGGCTGCCGTGGGAAGACGATGGAGTCGGGAAAAGGGAATGGGAAAAGGAAATCGTAGTAACTGTTGCTACGGCTGGACCCAGCATTCCCAAACTGGGGCTGCTGGCATTGCCCGGCAGCGGGCAGGGGCGCGGGGGTGTCACCGCAGTCCCCGAGCCCCACCCTCGGTGCCACCAACCCCTCCGTGCGCCTCTGGGCCACCAGGGGCTCAGGTGTGCCACCGAGAGCCCCCTGACCGCATTTGGGGTCCTGCAGAGGGGCTGGGGGCGGTGGGGAGGGGTCCCTGCCTTCCCCTTTGTGCTGTGTTAGGGGTACCAGGGAGGGTCTGTGGGGTTCGGGGCGGTGTGAGTGTCTGAGTGTCCCCTCGCTGGACAGGCACGTGGCACAAATGCAGCCTGCAAAGCTCGGGGGTGGCGGTGGCAGGAGGAGGGGGCTGTAAATGCCATTTTCTGGCTCAGTGCCCTGTAACTCTCCCTGACGCCGGGGCTTGAACACCACGAACGGCGCATTTTAATCACCCTGAGGGCTCCCTGCCCCCGTGGCGGCTCCTGGCCCTGCCGCCTGGCACGGAACGGGTGGCACCGGGTGACCAGCACTGCTCCCCGGGGTGCCACCGCGGCGTGGGCACTGATGTCACACCAGCGCAGGAGTGACACCGCCTCTGTCCCGAGTGGGTGTGGCACCGGTGGCATGGCACGGGACACATCCCTCAGCCGGGGGTAGGAGGGGTCCCGAGGTGCCCATAAGTGGCCACAGGGACCTGGCCAAGCCCGAGGAGTGGCCAGGGAGGTTTAACAACACCAAGTTCTGCTGGTGCCCCTAGGCTGGGGCAACACCAGGGTCAGTCCAGGCTAGGGATGAGCAGCTGGAGCAGCCCTGGGAGAAGGATTTGGGGGTAGAGCTGGACCTGCCCCAGCCCAGAACCACCCCCTACCCTGGGCAGATCCCCCATGGCATGGGCAGCAGGGGAGGGGGGATTGTGCCCCTGTGCCCCCTCAGGTGAGATCTCACCTGCAGAGCTGCCCCAGCCCTGGGGCCCAGCACAGGAAGGACCTGGAGCTGCTGGAGCCAGGCCAGAGGAGGCACCAGGATGGGCAGAGGGATGGAGCAGCTCTGCTGGGAGGAAAGGCTGGGAGAGCTGGGGGTGTTCACCTGGAGAGNCTGGATCCCTGGCAATGCCCAAGGCCAGGCTGGACATTGGGGCTGGGAGCAGCCTGGGACAGTGGGAGGTGTCCCTGCCCATGGCAGGGGTGGGATGAGACGAGGCTGTCCCAGCTTTCAGCGCTGTAATCCAAGGAAGTTTTGCCCCGAGGGGGACGGGTGCGGGAGCAGCGGGAGCAGCCGCAGCCGAAGCGACAACGCGCCCGCGCCGGAGATAAGTTCCTGCCACAAAGTTTCTTTCCGTGCTAATTTTCTGATTAGGCCCTGTCTGATGCGACGGCAGCAGCGCTCCACGGAGCTTATTCCGAGGCGGCGTAATCTTTGTAAGCAGCAGAGAGGGGCAGGGCTGGCGCTGAGCCCCGGCAGACACAGCCCCGCACAGCCGGGAGGTAATAACTCCTCAGGGGCTGACAAGCCGCCGGGAGGGCTGTGGAAATCCTTTCTGCGGATGAGCCGAGAGGATTCTCCCGCTATCCCCCTAAAGCCTGCGTGTCACCTAGTCCAATAAAAGGCATTATCGGGAAGGTGGGATTTTGTTCTGGCGTATCTCAGGCCTCCAGCCCGGCTCGGCTGGTTTTGCATGAGAACAGGAGGGGTGAGGGCGCGGCGGGTGCTGGGTGCTGCCTCCAGGGATGCTGATGGGTGGGGAGCTCCATGCCGTTTTCCATGCCTGCTCGCCATCCTGCCTTTCCACTGGCCCGCGGCCACCACCCTGCAGGAGCGGCAGCAGGACCCAGTGCTGGATGTCAGCCCAGCCGCGCTCCCATCTGCCTTCACGGGGGGTGGGAGGCGGAGGGATGGGGTGTTCGGGGGGCTCAGGGCAGCCGAGGGAAGTGGACCAGGCATCATCCTGCTCCCTCCCTCAGCATCCCTCAGGGGCATCCTGCACCGGGTAACGCGTGGAGAGCATTCCCAGCGCTGGGAGGAGTGCCTGGGAGGGGTGCTGAGGGTATCACACCACACAACGACAGAGCTCAGGCTGCAGGATGTCACCCTGGGGTGCTCCTGGCTGTCCCATGTCCCCTGGATCCTGCATCCCACAGTGGGTACCATGTCCCCAGGGATGGGGCTTGTCCCAGGGTAGCCGAGGGGGGGGACCCGGCATCTTTAATACCTCAGCCTCATCCTGCTCCATCCCTCAGCCCAGGGGCATCCTGCACCGGGTAATGCGTGGAGAGCATTTCCAGGACTGGGAGGAGTGCCTGGAAGGGGTGCTGGGGGTATCATGCCACAGAACGACAGAGCTCAGGCTGCGGGATGTCACCCTGGGGTGCTCCT
>VZRF01003789.1:9842-21437 GCA_013396875.1 Vireo altiloquus | reverse complement strand
TTTCAACCAAATTTGGGGTCTTGCGTTGGATTTGGAGTGGTGTCCATGGTGAGATGTGGAATTTCAGCCAGGAATTTGGGATCTTGGGTTGGGTTTGGAGGGAATGTCCATGGCTGGACCTGGAATTTCAACCTGGAATTTCAACAGGAATTTCAACCAGATNGTGTCCATGGTGGGATGTGGAATTTCAGCCTGGAATTTCAGCTGGGAATTTCAGCCAAATTTGGGATTTTTGGATGGGTTTGGAGTGGTGTCTGTGGTCAGACCTGGAATTTCAACCTGGAATTTCAGCCAAGAATTTCAGCCTGGAATTTGGGGTCTTCGGTTGGGTTTGGAGTGGTGTCCATGGTGGGATGTGGAATTTCAACCTGGAATTTCACCCAATTTTGGGATCTTGGATTAGGTTTGGAGAGGATGTCTGTGATCTGACCTGGACTTTCAGCCTGATTTGGGATATTTTTTTGGGATTTGAAGGGTTGTCCATGATCTGACTTGGAATTTCAACTGGATTTGGGATCTTATGTTGAGCTTTTAGGGATTTCCCATGGAGCTGACTTGGAATTTCACCCAAATTTGGGATCTTGTGGGTTTTTTTGGGAGCTGTCCATGGGCCCGACCTGGAATTTCAACCTGATTTGGGATTTGTGTTGGATTTTTGGGAGCTGTTGCCTGGAATTCCTGGAAAATTTTGGGGTCTTGATTTGGATCTTTGAGAGTTGTCCATGGTTCCATCTTGGAATTTCACCCAAATTTGGGATCTTGGGTTGGATTTTAGGGACTTCTCGTGGTCCCGACCTGGAATTTCACCCAAATTTGGGATCTTGGGTTGGAGTTTGGGAGTTGTCCATGGTCCTGACCTGGAATTCCGGTAGAATTTGGGCTCTTTTGCTGGGATTTTTTAGGGATTGTCCATGCTCTGCCCTGGATGAGGAGCTCACACCTCCCTGGACAACATTCCAGGGGATAATTCCCAAGCATTTAGCTGGAGGCCATTCCCATGTTTCATTTCCGTGTTGTTCCGCTTTGCGCCTCCGCACATTTTTCCATGTTTTGTTCTCTTTTCCATGTTTTCTTCTCTTTTCCATGTTTTTTTTTTATTCTCTTTTCCATTCCCATCCATGCTCCAGACCAGCAGCTCCGTGAAGTAGGTAACTATGGAATTTTTTTCCCTTGGTTTTTGTTTTCCCTCATGGCTTTCCCGTTTTTCCCACTTTTTTCCCCTGTGGGTGGGGAATTTTCCCAATTTTCCAAGGTTTTTAGAGCTCGGCTTTTCCCGGTTTTCCCTTCATTCCTGCTGTTTATCCCAGCTGGGATTGGGGTGGGAAGAGCACAGGGAGGATCCTTCCTCTCCCATCCTGCTTTTCCTGCCGTTCCCAAAGTTTCTCTCTCCTTGTCTGTCGTGAAATTCCCAGAAAACCCAAACCGGGAGATGCCTCCTGGGAAAATCCTGGAATGGGGTTTGGGGGGGAGCTGTGGATCAGGAATCCCGTGGGAATTCCGGATGAGGAAATTTTCCTATCTGATTCGCGTGGATTAAGGCCAGAAACGCCGTTGGAGTTGGGAATTCCAGGCGCCATGGAATTCCTGAGGGAATAAGTGGTGTAAAAAGAGGGATTGGAAGCAGCAGGAATTTTTCCATGGAAAGGGTGGTCAGGGCTTGGGAAGGAGCTGCTGGGGGGGATGGTTTGGAGTCGCCATCCCTGGAGGAATTCCAAGGAATTCCTGGATGCTGGGCTGGGAATAAGGTGAGACTCGGTGATCCGGGAGGGTTTTTCCAAGCTCTGGAATTCCAGGATTTCTGTGTGGAATCCCCAGGGAATTTTCCAAGGGCTGGGAAGGGCTGCGTCACGGGAGCTGCTCCAGAGGCTCGGAAATCTTGGAATTTCCACGGGGAAGAAAACCCCAAACCCTCTGGGAGCAAAATATCCACAGGTTTTTAAGGGAAAAGGTGACATCATCCTGATTTTCCCTCTCCCTGTCCACCGGGATGAGCTTGGAGCTGCCAATTCCAAGGTGTGGAGGAGCCCTGGGATCCACTGGGATCCATAAATTTCCCTCTGGAATTCGGATCAATCCACGGAAATCAGAACTATCCCAAACAACCCGGCAGGAATCTGGCGTTGACATTCCCATAGTAAAGCTTGGATTGGGAATTTTTTCCTGTATTCTAGTGCATGGTAATTAAAAACGAGGAAAAAAAAAATCCAGGAATATTCCCTGCATTCCCGGCTGGTGGAGAGGTGGGAATTTTTGGGAATGTGCTCTGTCTGGCAGCTTATCCCTGCTTCCCACAGCGTTCCATTCGTTCGGAATTCCCACGGGGAGCTGGAAGTGCTCCTTGGAATTTAAGGCTCCTGGAGCAATTCCAGGGAAAATGGGAGTTGGAAGCGAAGGATTTGTTCCCTGCGGGATGGGAATTGGGTTTTAAAGGGAAGGGGATGGGTCAGGGGAAGAGCCTGGAGCTGCGGGAAAGGGCTGGAAAAGCTGGAAAAGGCATTCCCGGGAAGCTGTTGTGGTGGGGAGGAGAATGGGAATGGGAATGGGGCAGAGGGAGCTGGAATGGGGATGAGAATGGGAATGGGGCAGAAGGAGCTGGAATGGGAATGGGGCAGTAGGAGTGAGAATGGGGAAGTGGGAATGGGAAGCTGGGAATGGGAATGGAGCAGTGGGAAGTGGGAATGGGGCAGTGGGAACTGGAATAGGAATGGGGCAAAGGGATTTGGGAATGAGCTCTGGAATGGGGCAATGGGATCTGGAATGGGAATGGGAATGNAAGGGCTGGAAAAGCTGGAAAAGCCATTCCCAGGAAGCTGTTGTGGTGGGGAGGAGAGTGGGAATGGGAATGGGGCAGCGGGAATGGGAATGGGAATGGGGCAGAGAGGGATGGAATGGGAGTGGGAATGGGAATGGGGCAGTGGGAGTGGGAATCCTGGGAGTTTGGGAAGCTGGGAATGGGAATGGAGCAGTGGGAACTGGGAATGGGACAATGGGAACTGGAATAGGAATGGGGCAAAGGGATTTGGGAACAGGCTCTGGAATGGGGCAATGGGATCTGGAATGGGGAAGTGGGAATGGGGCAGAGGGAGCTGGAATGGGAATGGGAATGGGGCAGAGGGAGCTGGAATGGGGAAGTGGGAATGGGAATCCTGGGAGATTGGGAAGGTGGGAATGGATTCTGGAATGAGGCAGAAGAAGTTGGGAATGAGCTCTGGAATGGGACAGTGGGAGCCAAACCGGATTCCCAAGGACTCAGCTGCTCCCCTTTGGATGTGGATCCAGGTTTTCCATGTTTTTGGGGGCCGGTTCCACCCTTTGTGCCACATTCCAAGCGGGATGGGCTCATCCCCATCCCTGTCTGTGTTCCCAGGCCTCTCCCTCCCAGCTCTCTGGGAATTCTGGCCGGGATCCAGCATTCCCAGGGCTTCCCATGGAGCTCCTCATCCTGCCAGGAGCTGCTCTCCCGCTGCTCCGGGGGCGGGAATTCCGGGAATTCCTTCCCTGAGGCTGCTGAGGATTCCCTCTCCCGGTGATTTTTCAGGATGAGGGATTCCCACATCCTGCTGTTTTCCAGCTGGGAATTAGAACAGCGTGACAAAGCTGATCCTGAAATTTTGGTCAATCCCTGCTTACGGGGCTGATCCCGAAATTTTCCCGGAGCGAGGATTGTTCAGGGGGAGGGATTTGGAAAATCCCCTCAGGCTGGAATAACATCCGAAGCATTTTCCCAGCCTGGATTATCCAAGGGATTTTCGCCTCTGGAATGGCATTAATCCCTCAAAAACATCCCAGCTTTTCAGCGGAGAGAGGATTTTCCGGCGGCAGCCAGAGGGATTCCCTGAACTCCCAGGGCTCCTCCTCCTCCCGGGAAAAGCTGGGAGCAGCCTGGCAGCAGGGCTGGGTTTCCTTGGATCCCTGACTCCTTTCCCATCCATGTTTTCCGTGGGCACGGGTGCGAGACGGCTCCGGCTGCTCTTCCATGCTTTCCCGGAGCTCGGGAATGCTGAGCTGCTGCTTCCCGAGCCAGGAGGGGCTCCTGGAAAATCCTGGGAAAAACATTAGAGGGTGCGGGGAATGCGGGGAATAAACCGTGGGAGAAGGAGCTGCTCCAAAGGGGCTGGGAAAATTGGGAATGTTCCTCCGGAGAAGGGAAGGATCCAGGGAGAGCTTCCAGAACATTCCAGAGCCTAAAGGAGCTCCAGGAGAGCTGGAGAGGGACTGGGGCCAAGGCATGGAGGGACAGGAGGCAGGGAATGGATCCCAGTGCCAGAGGGCAGGGCTGGATGGGATGTTGGGAATTGGGAATTGCTGGCTGGGCTGGAATTGGCAGAGCAGCTGTGGCTGCCCCTGGATCCCTGGAAGTGTCCAAGGAAAGTCTGGAGCGATCTGGGATCGTGGGAAGCATCCTCACCCATGGAATTCGTTGGGATTTCAGCTCCGTTCCCACCCAAACCATTCCATGATTCCCTTTCCCAAGAGTGATTCCCAGTCTGTTGAAGGAATCCTGCTCTTTTTCCCAAGTTTTGGGTTTTTCCCAGGCTGGAGAAGGGATCTGAGGCAGTTCTGATCCATGGATTGGGATCCCAACCCTGCTCCATGAACACAGCCCCCCAGGATCCGCTTGGGAATAATCCCAGCATTCCTGAGCCTCGGGAATTCCCATTTAGAGCTTTTCCCAGGATTTCCCGCTGGCTGCTGTTGGATTGGTGCCTCATTCCTGCTTTTTTCCTGCTGTATCCATCACTCAGCATTCCCTGGATTGTCCCATCCAGATCCAGCAATTTCTGGGTCCAGCTGCTCTCCCACTGCCAGGAAATCGCAGGAAAAGGGAATTTCTCCCAGTGTTTTTTCCTATGGAGTGTGCTTGGCATTCCTCCTTTTTTTTTTTTTCCTTCTTTTCCCTTTTGTTATTCCCTGGGATGCTTCTGTTGTCATTCCCAGGTTCTGGAAAGGAGGGAATAGCAGGAGGAGGAAAATTCCAGCCCAATCTCCGCTGGATTTGATCCCTCTGGATCCTTTCCAGCTCCGGATATTCCCAGATTTTCTGACTTGTTGCCTTTTCCTGGGTGGGATTTGAGGGATATCCGTGCTTGGGAATTTCCCGGGAAGCTGCTGAATCCAGGTGCCTTTGGATCTTCCCCCAGGATCCTCCCTGTATTCCCAACATCCTGGACTTGGCTCCCTGAGGAATCTCAGATCCATGGAATTCTGCTTTTCCCACTGGGGATGGAGGTGGGAACAGCTTTCCCTCTTCCGGGAGCTGGAATTCCTTGGATCCCGATGGATTTGGATGAGATTTATCCCGGTTTTTGGGTGGAGCCATTCCAGGACCACATTCCCTTGGGAATTCCGCTCCTGTGGCTCCCACCCTGCTGGAGCTGGCAGGAAGTTGGAATTCCTCGGGATGAAGGAACCTCATCCCTTTGGGAAGGAGAGGTGCTGGGAATTTGGGAATAACGAGTTGTTCCAGGATTCATCCCGGTTTTCCAGGCGGGATCGGCTTTTGGGAGGTTTTACTGGGAATTCTGGGGGAGCTGGGAAATCCTGGAAATTCCCAGGCATGGAAAAGGAAAGGCCACGGCTCCATGGAAAACTGGGAATCGGGGGGGTGGGATCCAGATCCTTGGGAATAGAGGAAGGAAAACGGGAATGACGAGAGGAGAAGGATCCGGAACCCTTGGGATCAGCGAATCCCATTCCCAACCCCCCTCCTTGGTTCTCCCCCCATTCCCGAATTTCTGCTGAGGCCGAAAATTCCTCGGGAACATTTCCCCGGCTCCGTTCCTTCCCTCCCTTTCCCCTTTCCCGTTGATTGCCGCTATTTTATTTTCTTCCAAGGAACGCTTGATTAGAGCCGGAACGTCGGGATAATGACGGGAATAAAAGGCGGATAATTTCCCAAATCAACTCCGCAGCTGGAGCTGGCGGAGCGGGAATGGCTCCGGGGACTGATTCCAGGATCCATCCGGAGCTATTCCAGCTCCCGGTGCTGATTCCCAGATCCGTCCCAGGCCGTTCCCGGGGCTGATTCCCGAATCCATCTGGAGCTATTCCAGCTCCCGGTGCTGATTCCCAGATCCATCCGGAGCCATTCCAGCTCCTGGTGCTGATTCCCGAATCCATCCGGAGCCATTCCAGCTCCCGGTGCTGATTCCCAGATCCATCCAGAGCCATTCCAGCTCCCGGTGCTGATTCCCGGATCCATCCCAGGCTGTTCCTGGTGCTGATTCCCAGATCCATCCGGAGCCATTCCAGCTCCTGGTGCTGATTCCTGGATCCATCCCAGGCTATTCCTGGTGCTGATTCCTGGATCCATCCGGAGCCATTCCCGGTGCTGATTCCGGATCCATCCGGAGCCATTCCCGGTGCTGATTCCCAGATCCATCTGGAGCCATTCCAGCTCCTGGTGCTGATTCCCAGATCCATCCAGAGCCATTCCAGCTCCCGGTGCTGATTCCCAGATCCGTCCCAGGCTGTTCCCGGTGCTGATTCCTGGATCCATCCGGAGCCATTCCAGCTCCCGGTGCTGATTCCTGGATCCATCCGGAGCCATTCCCGACCCTAATTCCCTGCACAGATCAGGGACTCCTCATGAAAATCCCTGCTGGAATCTCAGCCCTGTCCCTGCGAGATGGGAATGGGAAGTGTTTGGGAGGAAGGAGAAAAAATTGGGAATGGCTGAGGGAGAAAAGGCAAATCCGGGGGGATTTTATCTTTCATCCCAACTTTCTGATGGGATCTGAGCCAGCAGGGATTGGGATCTGCTGCCGGGAATGAGCCATGGGAAAAGAGGGAATGACCTTGGGCCGGAGGAGGCTCGGGGTGGATATTTGGGATAATTTTTCCATGGAAAAGGCAGTCAGGGCTTGGCAGGAGCTGCCCAGGGAGGTTTGGAGTCACCATCGCTGGAGGTGTCCAAGGAATTCCTGGAATTCCACTCAGGGCTCTGGGATTGGGCCCGGCTTGGACTCGGTGGTCTGGGAATTCTCTTCCAACCTCGGGAATTCTGGGATTCTGTGGATTTCAGCTCCGAGTCCAAATTCCAGGTGGGGTTCCCAGGATGGAAGTGGGGACATGGAGCAGCCTCAGTGCCCTTGGAAAAGGGATGGAATTCCAAGCCCCTGGAATTCTGAACACCTGGAATTCCAAGTGGGAATCACCTGGAAAAGGGATGGAATTCTGAGGACATGGAATTCCAAGCATCTGGAATTCTAAGTGGGAATGACCTGGAAAAGGGATGGGATCAGCACATGGAATTCTGAGCATGTGGAATTCCAAGCAGGAATGACCTGGAAAAGGGATGGAATTCCGAGCACCTGGAATTCCGAGCAGGAATTCCACTTCCGGTTGTGCCTCCGCTCCCACACTTCCCTTCGGGGTTTCATTCCCTGGAGACATTCCCAGGATTCCTCACTTCCTTCCTTTATCCCAAACTTTTTTATGGATTTGGGGGATCTCATCCGGATCCTCATTTCCCTTCTTTTGGCTCTCCCAAATTCCTGGTGACTTTCAGATCCCGGGATTTGGGGCTCTCAGGGGAACTGACATTCCCTGCTCCTTGTCCCGAGCCCCTGGAATTTTTTCCCTCATGGAAAACAGGGCTGGGCTGGGATCCAGGCTCGGGAATTTGGGATGAGAACATCCCAACCTTGCAGGAAAAGCTGGATTGGGCTTGGGAATGAGTGCCCAGAGTCAGAGCAGCTGCTCCAGCAGAATTCCGGGAATTCTGTGGCCTTTATGGAAGGAATTCCAGGCTGGGCTGGAATTCCCAGAGAAGCTGTGGCTGCTCCTGGATCCCTGGAAAGTGTCCAAGGAAAAACGGGAGCAGCCCAGGGGTAGTGGGAAGTGTCCAAGGGGTGGGAATGGGATCAGTGGGATCACTGGGATCAATGGGATGGAATTTCCGGTTCCGTCCGGAATTCCAAGGTTCCGGAAAAGCAGACAAAGCTGAGAATTCTTGTGGGATTTTCCGCTCCGGGACTTCCCCATTCCCATTATTTTTCCCGCTCCGCTCCCAATGCTTTCCCGGCTTTATCCCAGCTCCCATTCCCATGCATCCATAGGAGCTCATTCCAAACTCATTCAGGCATCCGGAAATCCAACCCTGCTCCATCCATCCCAGAGAATTCCCAGGAGGATGCAGGCATTAAATCCTGCCTGGAGGCATCCAAGGAAAAAACAAATCCAAGGAGAAGCCAAACAGCAAAATCCTTTCAGGCTGCTCCAGGATTTTTTTGGGGAGTTTTTTTTGGGATGCAAATTCTTCGGCTCTCCAGAGGTTCCGGTGTTGTCAGTCCTTGGAACGATCCCAAATCCCGGATTTTGTTCCATTCCCGATGCTCTGCTTCCAACAGCTCCCCCTGGAAAATTCCAGCGCTTTGTAGCACTTCGGAATTCCGACTTCCAGAGCCTCCCACGATCCCAGCTTTCCCAAAGATCCCTGGAAGGGGTTGGGAGTTGGAATTCCAGCCGGGATTTACGGGAAGGGCAAAACGAGGCTTTTCCGCAGGAAAAAAGGGTTGGAATTGTTGGAATTCCGTTGAGTTTTTCCCTGAGGAAAACATTCCTGAATCTCCTTCAATCCCTAGACCGGGAAGCCAAGCAGGATTTGGGATTCCTCAATGCAAGATGCTCCCAATCCCAATCCCACTTTTCCTGCATTGGGAATGGCTCCAGGCTTCCCTGTCCCCCATTCCCAGAGTTCCTCATCCCATCCTTTTTCCCGTGGATCCAAGTGGGACTGAGCCGCCTGGAATTCCCTGAATTCCAGCTTGGCAATTCCTGCGGATAAAAATGGAATCCACGGGAATTTCTCCCAACTTCCAGGACCTTCCAGAAACCGTGGAATTATTTGGGATTTGGATGTCCAGAGTGGGAAAATGCAGAAGTTTGGGTATCCAGAGGGGGAAAAATTTGGGAATTTGGGTCTCTGGAGTGGGACAAATCAGAATTTGGGTATCCAGAGGGGGAAAATTTGGGAATTTGGGTCTTTGGAATGGGACAAATCAGAATTTGGGTATCTAGAGTTGGAATATTTGGGAATTTGGGCATCAAAAGTGGGAGAATTTGAGAACTTGAGGATCCAGAGTGGGAAAACTTGGGATTTGGGTGTCCAGAGTGGGAGAATTTGGGAATTTAGGAATCCAGAGTGGCAGAATTTGGGGATTTGGGGATCTATAGTAGGAAAATTCAGGAATTTGGGTGTCCGGAGTGGGGCAATTCAGGATTTGGGCATCCAGAGCGGGAAAATTTGGGAATTTGGGTATCTGGAGTGGGACAATTTGGAATTCGGGCATCAAAAGTGGGAAAATTTGGGGTTTAGGCATCCAGAGCGAGAAAATTTGGTGATTTGGGCATCGAAAGTGGGAAAATTTGGGAATTTGGGTATCTGGAGTGGGACAGTTTGGAATTTGGGCATCAAAAGTGGGAAACCTCAGGATCTGGACATCCAGAGCAAGACAATTTGGGAATTTCGGCATCCAGAATGGGAAAATATGGGAATTTGGGCATATCAGAGTGGGACAATTCAGGATTTAGGCATCCAGAGTGGGAAAATTTGGGAATTTGGGTATCTGGAGTGAGACAACTTGGAATTCTGGCATCGAAAGTGGGAAAATTCAGCATTTGGATATCCAGAGTGGGAAAATTTGGTGATTTGTGCATCGGAAGTGGGAAAATTTAGGAATTTGGCTATCCAGAGTGGGAAAAGTCGAGATTTGCGCATCCAGAGGGGGAAAAATCCGGGAATTCCTTGCTTTGGCGAAGGAATTTTCAGCATGGAGACCTCACAATTCCTCAGCTTCTTTCTGGCTTCGACCATTCCCAGATGGATTCCTGCTGTGCCGCCATCCCAACCTCGCCGTTTTTTTCCCGGGATTTGCCTCTGATCTCCCTTTTTTTTCCCTGTTTTTCCCGCAGTGCTGAGCATCGGCGAGGGAGGATTTTGGGAAGGATCCGTGAAGGGCAGGAGTGGTTGGTTCCCGGCGGAATGTGTGGAGGAGGTGCAGATGCGCCAGTACGATTCCCGGCAAGGTGAGTCTTCCCGGAATTCCAGCCGGGAATCTCCCGGGATATTCCCTATCTACCCCCAGAAGGCATTCCCGGATTGCTCCTGCTGGGAGGTGGAGGATGGAGGGAATTATATCCCAAGGGATGAGTTCTGGTCATGGATTTGTCATCAGGTCATGGGAATGAGGGAATGGAGAGTTTGGGATGGGAGTGGAGGAAAACCTGGGAAAATTGGGATTGGTCAGCCTGGAAAAGGGTGAAAATCCGGGATGATCCAACTGTGGTGTTCCAGGATCTGAAGGAGCCACAGGAAAGATGAAAAGTGGGAATATTTCCAAGGGCTGGAGGGACAGGAAACAGGGAATGGCTTCAAACTCCAGGGATAGGTGGGAATTTTATCCCAAGGGATGAGTTCTGGTCATGGATTCATTGTCAGGTGATGGGAATGAGGGAATGGAGAGTTTGGGATGGGAGTGGAGGAAAAACTGGGAAAATTGGGATTGGTCAGCCTGGAAAAGGGGGAAAATCCAGGATGATCCAATGAGCCACAGGAAAGATGAAAAGTGGGAATATTTCCAAGGGCTGGAAGGACAGGGAATGGCTTCAAACTCCGGGGATAGGTGGGAATTGTATTCCGAGGGATGAGTTCTGGTCATGGATTCGTTGTCGGGAGCTTCCACAGGGAATGGGGAGTTTGGGATGGGAGTGGAGGAAAAACTGGGAAAATTGGGATTGGTCAGCCCGGAAAAGGGGGAAAATCCGGGATGATCCAACTGTGGCATCCCAGGATCTGGAAGGAGACGCTGGAAAGATGAAAAAGTGGGAATATGCCTGGAGAAACATATTCCAGGGGGATTTTATCCCTCTCCACAATTCCCTCCTGGGAGCCAGGAAAAATTGGGATCTGCTTCCAGGGAATGGGATAGGAAAAGAGGTTTAAATTGGATTTTAGGGAATGCTTTTCCATGGAAAGGGCACTCAGGCCTTGGAGGAGGTTTGGAGTCTCCATCCCTGGAGGAATCCATGGAATTCCCAGAGGTGGCACTCAGGGCTGGGATTGGGCCCAGCTTGGACTTGGTGCCCTTGGAATTCTTTCCCAACTTCGGGAATTCTGGAATTCTGCGATGCCCCACCCCTGTTCTGCTGCCTGCTTCATGTCCAAAATAAACGGGAAAATCCCATTCCCAACAATAAAAGGATTGGGAATCCTCCTCTTACACGGAATTCCTCAAATTCCAAATGCTCCTTGGGACCAGAATTCCTGTGGAAGGAAAAGAGATCTTCCCACAATTCCAAACGGGATTTTTTTTTTTCCCTCTCTCCTCATTTTTGCAATCTGGGAGTTAATTCCCCCCGAAAAATAAAAACAAGGAATATTGGGGAGGGGGACAGGATTCCCGGTTCTTTTTCCAGGGGTTTTCCAGCATTCCCAGGGTCTGTATTCCTGCTGGGAGAGCTCCTGGAATCCCATCCCGTCCCGTCCCATCCCATCCCATTCCCCATCCCCATTCCATTGATCCCATCCCATTCCCATATCCATATCCATTCCCATTCCCATTCCCCATCCCATCCCATTCCCATTCCCATTCT
>VZRF01003779.1:338419-389549 GCA_013396875.1 Vireo altiloquus | reverse complement strand
TCCCAGCCCTGTGGGGCGAAACCTGCCGTGGGAAGGGGCATAGAGATGAGCCCCTTCGCGTTTGCCCGGTTTATGTCACGCGGATGTCACGCACTTATGTCAGATATGAGATGAGGTTTTTTTTTTTTCCATTTTATTTTATTTAGACTGGAATGTTTGTAAAAGTGGAGACCATAAACAGTCGACATGTGTATTTCCATCACACACTAGAAAAAAAGAAGAAAAAAGAAAACAACCACAAACCTGTCAGGGCTTCTCACTAATACTGCTTGCATTGGGTAGTTAGAAATCTACTTTGCAATTGTTCAAAGAAGCCTGAAGCGTGAAAAAAATTAATCTTTCTAGTATGACCTGGTAATCAAAAGGACAGTTAGGGCAAACTAATGGTTTTAGTGTGATATCAGAGAATCTGCAAAGGCTTCAAACTCTACTCAGAGCTCTGATCTAGCTCACTCAAAATATCCCCTTTTGTTCTCCAGCTGCCTATAAAACTCCAGAAGAGGAGCGCTCTCATTTTTACACTGGAGTTCTCGGTCCGGAGAGAACAATATACTCCTACCTCTTTTGAAATGATCCGGAGGCTCTCACAACACACAGGCAATCACTCGAAGCACAAATTTCCTTTTTTTTCCCCCAAGAATGGCTCGGCCTATTGTTTGAAGTGGGATTCAGTGTACAGCCCAAAGAGAAAAGGAAAAAAAAATCTTAGGAGCCCAGTTTATATCATAGAGAGAGCTGACAAAATATTATAGCGTGTTTCCTAGAAGTACATGGTGAGAGCCGGTGGTGTGTTCCCAAAAAGAGCTTGTTTTTTATTTCTACCTCCCCCCACCAAAGATTGTGATTGTCTTTGTATGTCTTTCTTTTGATCCCACAAAGAGAATGCAATATACATATATGTGTTTTCTCTCCATACAAGAAATGCCATACAATGGAATATGCGGACGGTTAGTCCTCATAATGCTTAGTTTTGCTGTAATTAATTGAAAACAGTTATTAGGTCGTCATTGGCAATAGCGTAAATAATTGCAGCAGATTTTTACTTAAAATTGACCAGTCATAGAGTGATAGATCGATTTGAGGTATAAAAATGATGTATCAAAACATCAATGTCGATTATTTGAAATATTGTAGTCGAATCTTTTTATTGCTTCATCGGTTAAGTGTCTGAAAGTGCTGTGTTCCAACATATATTTATGTTGTCAATACTGTCAAAACTGTCAGTTTTATTACAGTGGATTTGTAATACATTTCGGATTTGCTCATTTACATAAAATGTCCACCTCAGATACCCCTCCTTTTCTCCATCTCTGGAAATCTGTGTCAGTTTAATGAAAGGATTCAAGACTCATACNAAAGGAAAAGAAAAAAAAAAAGAAGGAGATATTGCTCCATTATGTCCAATTTAAACATCCGTTTGGAAAGCTTGGGCTATTTCTGACTCGCCAAAAGAGGGAATTCCTCCCCCCCGCCCCTCCCCCGGCCCCGCTTATTTCCCCAGTAGAATTTAAACACTTTTCTACTCTCACATCTAGATTAAGCCCTCCAGGAGAATTGGGAAACTGTACAGGATTACAGTGACAAGCCAAAGCACACCTGTGAATGCCGCAACCTTCCAAAAGAGAGCAACAGCCCCCCGGACCACGCGCACACACGCAGGGGTTTGAGTACTGCTAGCAAGAAGGAGACAAAAGGAGAGTAAATATGTGTGCGATCCTTTCCTAACGGTTTGGAGCCCAAAGAAGAAAAGCAAACTGTAAGCAGTATTGGGCATTTGATGCCCCTGCCCCTATTTTATCAGGGTCTGATCGATGTGATTTTTCCCTTTAACTGTAAGCAGTGATTTTTTATTAGCATGATCTCAGGCAACTCTCTAATTTTCTCCAAGAGCCTAACTGAGGGATGGAGAAACTCAGGAATAAATAAATAAATCCATCTGTTCAATAAACTCTCTTCAATAGAACAAACAGTGAAATTAGGCAAGTAACTTTATTCCCACCCCTTTCTGAGGATGAGGGTGTTGGTGAGATGGACCTGAGGGGTGTGTGGGTCGGTTTCTTTCCCCTTCCTCCCCCCGAACCCCCCAGGGATATCTACGTTTAAATAGATGCTGAAGAGATTTCTGAGTTCACAGGAAAGAAGTAAGGTTAGTTAAGGGAATGGCAGCACGCCTGGCAGGTATTTTAATGACTGTCCCTTCCTTTGAACACTTTCAATTTCTCTGCTTCTTGTCCAGAATACATTTCCCAAACCAAGTATGATTTCTGTTGTAATTCTTGTGTGTGTTTGTGATCCCTTCTGAGGTAAATTGAGAAGTACGCTGTGCAAAAGGAGGAAATCGCCCCTGGGGTGCTTTGTTTACTTTGGTTTGTAAAATCCTGCTAGGAGATGGTTTCCTCAGTGTGTGGCAAGTGTTTCTTCAAGAAATTCATCAGCCCTTCTACAATTACTTTGAGCTCCGAGGGAAGAAAGCTGCCATCACTTTCTCACATCCCAAGGTGTTGCATGGGGGAGAGAAGAAAAGGCTGGAGCATTTAATTATAATGGGGAGGGGTGGGGGGTGGGGAGAACGGAGGCTGCAGAAAGCCGTCCCAAGCCTGTACCTGGAAAAGAAAAACCTGCAAGGGTATATTTGGGAAGCGTGTGCCATTTAGACATGGGGAAAAGTACCCCATCTTGTGCAGTAATTAGTCTGAACAATAAACATAATTGGAACAAAATCAGTTGGAAGTTTCTGCGTTTTTAATTACGTTTCATTTTGTGGTAAGCTGTAAAATTATGAATGCCTCTCAATTAAACACTATCCACTTGTAAAGCATTTAACAACAATTATTCCTTAATCAGTTGGAATGTTAGCCGCAAATGATGCTGTTAAACATCAAAGGGATGCCTTAGACGTTACCTTTTAGTCATAAGTAAGAGGATTAATTTCTATAATTAGAGGGGATAAATATGTGCATAAATAAATCTAATTTTTTTACATGTTCTCATTCTGTCTGGGAGAGGCGAGATTCTTTGACACTGCTCGCACTCCCAGCTTTCCGCGGCCGGAGGGGGCCCGGGAGCGGCGAGGTGAGAAGCCCCTTGCCCGGAGCCCCTGTCCTCCCTGCGCGCAGCTCCGCAGGCGCCTGCCCGTCCCCCGCGGCCGCACCAGGCTTGGGGCTGGGCCTGGGGTGCGGGCCCACCACCGACAAGGGGCTTCAAGGGAATTTCATTCCGTACTCGGCTTTTATTTACCTGGGGGTTTTTTTCGGTTTTTTACGGCATCTGTAGTCTACCTGGCGGTCCATTTCCCCTGGGGACAATTTGCTGTCCCCAAACGAAGCTCGAGATTTGAGTCGAATCCCACAAATAAAATTAGCATGACCTTGATTACACCCCGTATGCCTATCTCATTTACCTAATGACTTTATGTCACGTACGCAGAGGGTCAATTTCCTTTTAACCTTTCCCATTGCTGCAGTAAGCATTCTTTTATAATCAATGGCTGTTTGAATAATCAATTCGCATTTTATGATCCCTGACAAACTCAATATACGTGTGCCTGGTTTCAGCAAAGCAGGCGGCCCCGCTCCGCGCCGTTTTCACGTCCGAAGAGTTTTCGGCAGGGTTTCGCGGCCGGCCGGGGAGCTCCGCGGGCGCGGTGCTGGGTGCGCTGCTCCCGGCCGGCCTCCCGCTCCGCCCCGCCCCGGGCACAGGGCCCCGGCACAAAGGCGCCGGCCAGCATCCCCCCGCACCTCTTCAGCGCTGGCAATTCCGCATGTTGTCCCACTCGCTCAACCCAAAATATGCGGCCTTCGAGCCTTCTCCCCCAGACTCCTTCTTAGGAACGAGCACAGCAATAATCCCGTCTCCCGGGACTGTTCCCCCTTATTTGTCTCTGCTGGGACAACCAGCCTGTTTCCCCGGCTCTGCGGCCAAAGGCAGGCTGCCGCCCGGCAGCCCGACCTCCGTGAGCGCTTCCGAGGGAGGCCTGGTGTCCTCGGCCGCGTTGGCACCTGTGAAACCTCGAACGAGTCCTTGCATCAGCCTCACTGTACTGCTGACGTTCAGGAGCCTCACCCAATGCCACCAGCCCTCTTTTAAGGCCTCTCCTGTCACTTCCAAACCATGGGTCGGGAAAGTTGTTTCAGTAGCGCAGCCCCCAAGCACAACTCAAGTGCAGAAGTGTATGTGGAAAGGAGAGGGGTTAGGGCAAGCTGAACTTTGCAAATATTTTTTCTATAAGTAGCTCATGTTTGCTGTGATCTATGGTGTGAGTTGGGAACAGAGACTTATTGCAAGCCCATTCCCTCTGTTGGATAATTAATGCTGATTCATAGCAGGTTCTACCTACGAATGTGTGTTTCGTTTTTCTCTGCAGGGTCCATGGTTCTTTGGTATGTTGTTATTCCCTGAAAGGTAATTGCACTTGATATTCTCTCAGGGAAGGCTCATTAGCCAAGGGCAGGGTGGCGTTGCCAATCTCAGTCTCTTTCAACAATTCACTGCAAACATTTGCCCCAGAGGTTCAGTACAGCACTCCCAGCTCACAAAACAGTACTTGGGTACAATATTTCTCTTAAAAAGCCTTAGGTATATATATATTTTCCACCCAAGCAGGAAGCATTTTAGTTTAGGGGTTTTTAGATTAACCCTTCATAGTAAATGGGCAAAGTTACAGAAGAAGATTAGACATGTTGCCTTGGATTGCAGGACTTTGCCCTTCCTTTTACAAATAGCCAGGACACAACCCTGGATGAAATAGCAGAAAAGGCACCACATCTCACACTCTGCTATATTCAGCCCTTTACACTCTCCTAACATTTACAAAATGCATGTTGAAAACACTTTTCCACCGGCCACCATTATAGACCTACATTTGACTCCTTTCTCACCCACGTCTGCTGTCATCTCTTTAGCTCATTTCATCTCTCCTGCTAAATTAATCACCTCACTAATAAAAGGCAATGAAACTCAGGTAGAAGGTAAGGTAGGGAACATAGAGTCGTTAATACGTACTATTTTATGAAGGTGAATCCTCCATGATTGATCTGATTTTATTTTTCCCTCTGTTGCTCATAATTTTGAAAATCTTATTCTTCCATTTGAGTCTTGTCAGGTTGAGCAGGATGATTCACAGTACCACTGCAGACAAGATCCTGTTCCCATAGGAGAAAATGGTCCCCACAGGAGAATGAAGAGGAAGCAGAGGGACAACATATAGGCTTAACAAGTTCTTAGGCATCACTGTATTTTCCATGTTAGAATAAAAGAATCTAGGAATTTTTATTTATGGTGAATTAGATGGGATATTCTCCTTGGTAATGGTGTTAAAGGGTAGAGACTGGTCTAAATTCCAAATAATAGGCCTTGTGTCTAAAATGTGCATCTAACTGTCTTGCTGGGTTTACATACTTCTACTTGCCATGATTCTTCTATCACAGTTAGCCAAGAACTCAAAAAGCAAAATTCATCTATGCTGTATCACCACTGACTTTAATATTAGTACATTAGAAAGGAAATTGCCCTACATTATGTGACTATGCAGCAAATAGCTCCAAAAGACTAGACACACGTGTCACCAGTTTTAAGTCTCGCTGACAAGAAGGGCTGCCAATCATTCTATACACCTCACCTATTAAGGGGACCGCAAATTCACAGAACACCTCAGTGCTGAGAATCTCCATCAACAATGTTTTCCACGCTGACAGTCTTCAGTATCAAGTCCAAACCTATCCCAAAGTCCCAGCGACTGAAGGAGAATGTGGATGAAGGACACAAGGCAGGATTCTGCAAAGTAGTTTTACAGGACACCAAATCTGCAAGTGTGAAGTACTCAGCTTCCTAGGTCATACTGATAGTAAATGTGGACAGTCACCACCCTTCCAGTAAACCCTCAGAACAAGAAAACATCAGTTCTTTAATTCATTCTTTGGTGATTCACAGCCACAGCTTTTGTTTGACACTTTAAGTATCTCTCATGTCATGGTGGTACATTCTGCTTTTTTGAAAGCATTTTTCAAAAATGAACTTGCTTTTCAGTGATGAAACATGATCAAGTTAATGTACTAATAGATTTCATTTCTAAAGTACATGCTAAATTTAAAACTTGTCTCATGCATTTATAAACCATCACTAATAGTTCTATTGATCAATTATATAAATAGCTCTAGCCAATGCTTTTCTTTGATGTAGACAAACATAAACAGCATTGAAAAAATAACACACAAGAGATTGTTCTGTATTCTTACCTTTAGGCTATATTATGATCACAATAAGACATATCTAGGCATGTGTCATACTGGATAATACTATTTCTTGGGTGTTTCAGGGCACACAACTACCTTGGACTTCACAACAGCTGAGACTTGTCATTTAAAAGCACAGTACTGGCATTACTAAAAAAAAGCTCTACTAATACGTAATTATTAACCAATATATTGAGATTTTTTAAAGAATTGCTTCACATCAAATACTCAGATCCTTTTATTTCTATTATTCATGTGCCAAGCTAAAAATAAACATTTGAAATATTTTTCTCTTTTATGGAAGAGATGATGAAACTATTCATTTGAAATGAACTCTTGGATGAATGCAGCTATATTTTCTGGGCTCAGATCTCTTATTCCCAGTTGGGAACCCCACATCAGATGAGGGAATTTTGCTTCATTTTACTTAGAAACATTGACCAAGAAGAGCTTAGGTAAACAGTTTCAAGTCATTCACAATATGTTCATTTGAGCCTCTAATTTCATTACTCTTGATATGTTATTAATTACCTATCACACTTGCTCTATTTCCCAAAAGGTTGTTTGACATTATTTAGGAGACTAAATGAATAAAAAAAGTGCCCCAAAAATATTCCTGTCTGTGTCGGCATGCTTTTGTTTTGTACAGGTATTCGCTGACAGCCTGATCCTGCATCCCTTCCATTAGAAACAGGATTTGGTCCATAAAGAAAATGCATTAATCTAATATTTGTTCACAGAGAAATCCTTTAATGTTCACATGTATGGTCACAAGTATGAACAAAACAAGAGCCATCTGAACCCCCTACAGCTGCTTTGCAACTAGGGCTGCAGCATGAACCCAGGAACAACCAGTTTTGCCACTGTAGGCTGATTTCAGCTTTCAGCGAAAAAAATTACAGAAAATCATCAGTTGCCTTTCTTCCCCCTGCTCCTGGTTTAACTTCAGATCACTTTCCCTGGAAAATGGCTTTTGATAGTCAAGTAAGATCATATTTTTTGATCCAAAAGCAAACTTATTTTTGTTGTTGTTTCCAGACTTAATCCATTGAAGAAGGTCCTCTCTGCAGCCAATATGTTCATGGTAAGTGTTCCTGAAATAAAAACTTAGCAAGATTCTTAGTATTTGAGAGAGTCATTGCTCTCATGACACAATCCTCCATAAATGGAAAAAACATACAGATGTCTTGGCCCAGCTTTCCTCAGGCACCTAAAAGTTTAACTGACCTTTTTTTTAGCTTAACAAGCATGAAAAAAATGGGCTTTTGGACCCACTATGCTGCAATTAGCATACTTGTTATGTGGAGTCTTTCCTGAGAAGTGGTATATTATTGTACTGTATTCTTAAGTTGGAAATTTATTCTACTGGATTTATCACAAAAATAAGTAAAATGAAGTACTTTTTTTCCCCCTGAAAATAAAGTGTTTTAAGTCAGAGGAACAACTAAATTTTCACTCAGATCTGGAGATCTGAACTGCTCTAAAGTCTGAAATACTAGGATTAGAGAGTTTAGTTTTGATATTTCTTTCTGAATAAAATACTAAATAAAACCATTTCAATCCAAATGAAACATCTAAATGATGTTGATGTGAACACAGAGACAAAGGAAAACCAGTCACAAATAGTTCATGGACCTCTTTCTCTTCACTCAAGCAGGAGAAACTCCAGTGACGTTAATGGACTTGAAGTGATATAAGACTCTAGTAAGGTGAGAATTACAGAATTTGTGTTTAACTCGATGCTATTACTTTAAAAACAGAGTTTACTTCACTAAATAACCTGAAAGTAAACACAAAACAAAGGGCAAATGAGACAAATTACAAGTAAGCATGCATGCAAAAAAGGTAAGTGCAAATTAGATTTGAATATTCATGAGTCACAAATCATTGACAGTTTGAAATAATGCAAAACAGCTTTATAAATGAGGTTAAGGCAAGGGACATCAAAGAAAGGCATTGTTAAATCAATAGCAATTTGATTGTGCATATACTTGTAAATTGTGGTTACAGTTTTTCTGACATAGAAGAAAAATACTGCACATGTAGTAAAGAAGGGACACATAAATATTCTTTTGAATGTGTTATTTTTTTGCATTTCAGCATGTACTTGGAGGCCTGACGTGTATAAAGTGACCAGATATAATTTTTAAATTTTTCCCTCTAGAGGAATTATAGTTTCCTTTGAGTATCAAATCTCCTGTGTTGTGTTGCTTAGTATGACAAAAAATTCAGATGTCAACAATACCTGAATAGCAATACTGCAAAATAGAATAATTACTCACTTCACTTGACTTCAGTAGAAGGATCACCTGCTAATGAAAATCCTGTCGTAAAATCATAGCCAGTGGAGATTATCTACTCGTTTCAGAGAATTTAGCTCTCAAAGGTGGGAATCAGATAAGTTGCAAGTCTCAGAGCAAATTGCTGGAGCACGGGGATTTAAAAGAATGATCGTCTGAAGGATGGCCAGCCTGATCATTTAACTCAGAGCTGTTTAATTTTTCTGGCTGTAAGCATCAATAAAGTATTGGGTCTTCTGTCTTATTTGTGTGTTCTGTGGATATTTGAAGTTTAATGGTTTAAAATGTTGATGAGAACACAGAATCAAAAGGCAAAACTGCCAGAAGTAATCTGCCCATTCAAAATTACTCCAGGATGTTTGTTTTTCCTAGGAGTTTATATTTTGATTACTTAACACTCACTCTAATATACTAACCAATTCACTTTCTTCAATGACTTTTACATCCCATGTGTCATCCTTACTCTCTGGCGTGAGAGATGAAGCTTCACCAGGTCAAGTGAAGCTAAATATATACATTTCCCAATACTGACAGCAAAATCAAGCAGGGATATCCTTTTAGAAATGGCATAGAGTACTCTGGTTCTATAAGAAGAAGCACATGACTTCTTGCAGTGCTGCCTTTAAAACCGTGCACTCAGTTGAATGAAGCTGGCAATTAACTCTTGTCAAAACATTGCAAAAGGAAAAAAACAGATGTCGAATAACTTAGGAAAGGGATAACCTCATGTCCTGCCCAATCTCCTACATGGGTTTGTCAGAAGCTAATGCATCTCTCATGCCATCACATTATCAAAAGATACCTGTATGTCCCACGCTTGAATTCACAGAGGTTTCTGCAATAAATTCTTTAAATCTGTGTATTTCTCAGCATGAATAAACAATAGATAAGTTAGAAAGAGTAACTCGTGACTGTAAAGGATTGGATTGCTTTTTCAGGAACATTCCCTTCAACTTTCCCAATCTGTGTGGAGACAAATTAATCTCCCCTTAGCAAGAGTGAAAGTTACCTCTTGGGCTTAGCAGAGATCTTGAAATCAAGTCTTAGATTTCCTTCTGGCTCTCTCACTGTGACTGGCCAGGTTTATCAGAGGTGAATTATATGCATCCCTCCATATCTATAAAAAGAAGCTCACAATAAATAGCTTTGTGGTTCTGTGACATGAAATTAGTAAGGGAATATGAGATCCTCTAATGTGAGGTACCAGTATATGTCCAATACATTAACTGGGTAATCCCTGTTCAAAACTCTATCTTTAAATTACATGATACTACAAGTTTTGTTTGCCTGTTTATAACCTTGTGCATTTTCAGTAAAGCACATCTTCATTTAAATGAGAAATTATCATCTCTTTACATTAGAAAATATTGTCAAAAACAACTTGTGTGTGCCTTAAGTAAAAGAAATAAATACCAACACTCTTCTAACCTTTTCAGACTTACATCACATGCATCACCATGTAATATGAATGCTGCTTAAAAAAATGTGGTTGTTCTTGATAGAGTCAGCTTTAACCAGATATTGCATTACCTATGAAAATAGGTCAATGGTGTTACAGACCCTTCTTCAGTTCAGCAGAATACCAACACCCTGTGTCAGGTGAAAGATTCAAAGGGTTGGGTTATTTTTTTTTTCTAGCAAATTCCTTTTCCCTGAAGAAAATGGAAAAAAGTGAGTTAAATGATCACAACCAGAGCATGAGTCTCTACAGTACCCAGAAACCCAATAAAATCAGTCAGGATTTTGCCTTCTAATTCATTCCCAGATTTCTTTCTCTGCCTTGCTCTTTGTGGAGTTTTCTGTATCTTTGCAACCCACTGCCTCTACTGGTAATTTACTGATTTCTGGCCTATGACTTGGGGTATAAACATTTACAGACCTAGTACGTCATGCATGATCTGAAGCAGGCAATGCATATTAGACCACTTGAATGTCACATGTCTGTCATGAATTATCAAATCAAATAAAGGAAGACTTGGCTCCCTGTATTAGTTCTAGATTTATACACTTCTATACACTTCTTTCCAGGTTCAAGAATGTAAACACTCCTTTTGAGAGCTTGCATTTTTTCAGAATCAGAGAACAAGCTGAGTTGGAAGGGACATATCAGAATCATTGAGTCCGACTCCTGATCCTCAAGAGTCACACGATGTGCCTGAGAGCATTGTCCAAACACTTCTTGAGCTCTGTCAGGCTGGTGCTGTGACCACTGCCCTGGGGAGCCTCTTCCAGTGCCCAAACACCGTCTGAGCGAAGAACCTTTTCTTAATATCCAACCTAAACCCCCCCTGACACAGCTTCAGGCCATTCCCTCAGTCCTGTCACGAGTTACCCCAGAGAAGAGATCAGTGCCTGCCCCTCCTCTCCCCTCACAAAGAAGTTGTAACTGCAATGAGGTCTCCCCTCAGTCTCCTCTCTTCCAGGCTGAACAGATCAAGTCACCTCAGCTGCTCCTTGTACGGCTTCCTCTCAAGGCCCTGCATAATCTTTTTTGCCCTCCTTTGGATGCTCTCTAATAATTTTTCTGCATCATCACCTTTGGCTGTCTATTTTTATCTCTTATATTCTTTCCTCCCCTTGTGCAGAAAAACCAAGACAGCAGGTAGGTCTCAGTAAGACTAAATTTGTTACAGCTGGTTTCAAGTTTCCCAAGCAGTAGTCACCTTCAGCTGCATTTTGGGGGAAAATGTACTTCTATTGTATTTCTAGGCTTTTACTCTTTTAATTTACAATGTACACCAGGTTTCTTTGGGGGTGAGGGACAAAGCTTTAATGATGTCCACTACTTTCCCATGGTAGGGTTCTCAAACTCTGTCATGAGAAGGACAGTTTATCCACCTTTGAATTATTCAACTGAGAGAGAACAAAGGTGTAAAAGTGGGCCTTATGTCCAAATCTCTGTGGTTCCTTCCTTCTTGGCATTCCTTCTGAAAACTCTCAAAATTGTATTTTTGTGTGGTTGCCTGGGGGAGATAGGGGGATGAAATGGGAATGAGAAAATAGCATATAGCATAGCTAGTTTTTATTCCTCTCTCTAAGTCAATCTGTATTGGGGTTTTCTGTGGGTCTTTGATCATAATCCAGGAAGAAAACAGGAGAAGACTAAAGTTCAAAACCGGCAAACTAATCCACGTAATGGAGTGGAATGGAAATGAATACAGCTGTATAGCAGTCTCATACCTGGTGAAAGGAAGAACTGCTAAGGTAAGCAGAGGAGGAATGGCTACCAAGAGGAGACATCAAACACTGTGATCAGCCAGCAAATTAACAACTAGCACCTAAATTCTATAATGTGGTCCTGGCTGGCATGCAAATTGGAGACAAGGAAAATTATGTAAGTTACCACAATATGCATATTTGCGGGCAATTTACCATCAGCAGCGACTGTGAGATCACAATGTATCCCTGAGGCCCCAAGGGCCTGAAAATGAGGGTTTTGCACGTAAATAAGTTCATAGTGATCTGACTGAAGATGATGCTTTTACACTATAGTTGTAATAAAAGAAAGAGATTAAAAAATATTATAAATCAAGTAAAATGTTCCTTGAACATTGTTTATATTTCTAATCAACTGTAACACAAGACATTTTCCCTTAAATATGTAATATTTCCACAAGTTCTCCTTTGTTGATACAAGAAAACAGCTCTGCTTTTGGGGCAAGTGTTCTGTGGGCTTTCCCTCCTAAATTTAATCCCAATTGTTAATGCTTCTGAAATAAAAAAATAATTACATAATGCATTTTCTCTTTAGCGTAAGTCTAGCAATTGCCAAAAACTACTTGTCAATACAATATTAAATCATGTGCGACCCAGACCTCACATGTGTCAACAAGTATATTTGTCTCCTTCTGTTATTTCAAATTACAGGAGAAAGAGACATAATCCTCACTGATCAATTGGGAAAAAATGCTTTACCTTTTGTTATTTCAGTGCCATCTGTTAAAATAAACCAAATGCCAAACTTATTACATACACAGGGCACTAAAATGGCTTTTTAATTTAGCTTGCATATTTCAGGGATAGCAATGCATTTCTATATACTCTGACTTCTTTACATGAATTATTATGTACTGCAAGTGACATCTACTGGAGAAAGCAGAGCTGAATGCCTACTCTAAAAAGTTTTTTTTTTTTTTTGCTATTAAATGGACCTCCCCTCCAGGAAATACAGCTGTTATTTAACAGAAACCTTGCATCTATGCTCATTGAAATGCAGTTACCTAAGTGCATCCAGGGTAGTTAAAGCAAAACTGTCCTTTTCATGATACAGAAGATACAGAACTCTTTTTCCTTTGTTTTTTGTTTTTGGGGGTTTTTTTGTTTGTTTGTTTGTTTTGTTTTGTTTTTCAAATAAAAAAGCTGTTAATACCACAGATTTGCTGAGTTTACATTAGAAGACTTTTTGAGAGCTACAGCTGTTTGGTCACACTCAGCCGTGGTGCTAAAAATTACTCTGGATGTATTGTAAAAATATTAACCAAAAGAAATGTGGGTACGCATCAAAATTTGAAGCTTTCATGTTAACAGATGTTATAACTTAACAGAAATTTACTTGAAGACCTAATGCCGCACCATACCACTGTCAATAGTACTGACATTATTACCTAGAAAGTCTGAAAGCCTGTGCATTGCATTACTTAGTGGTTGAAGCTGCCTATTGGACACAAATTCATAAATACCTGCACTATGTTAAAACGCTTGCAATTTGTTCCTATCAAATGTTGCATGAGTTTAGGGCCTAAGAGTAGCATCTTTAGGAAACACCTCTTTTTTCAGTGGAATATGATCAAATTCCCAGGAACACTGGGAGCAATGTGGAAAACTGTGAACTCAGAGGTTCAGTACCACTCACAGCTCCCAGGAGTGTCATTACTTCTTCATATGGGCTGTTGAATTCTTGCTTAAAAGCCAGTTTAAGTCCATGTTTAGATGAAGCACCAAAAAATTCAGACTGTTCTTAGTTGATACCACCACAGCGAAGTCTAAACAACAATTCCAAACACTTTTAAAATTGTAACTGCAAATCACTTCTAAAACCACTAAAAATTTGGGAGAAATTTCCCTAGTGTAGACCAAACCCTAGGATTTAAATGAGTATTCCCCACCAAGCATGGAAATAAATTTCTGAGCCAGAGAAATGTGGTCAGAAAGTAAATCAATAGATAGCAGCCATTAAAAAATTGTTTATCTAATGCAGAATTTAATTTATATGCAATTTTCTGCATCAAATATACTTCCCTTTTATTTTATAAGGAAAACTTGATTGGTTGAAGGCTAGGCATTAATGCACTGAAAACGGACATCCTTTCACACAGCAGTCAAAGGAAGATACATTTGTCTGTTTGGAGTAAGTGCAGGAGGAGTGAACTGTTGAAATGAGATTAGGTGGATAATCTGTATGTAATATGTCTGGGCCTGATTGTCCCCTCTAGCAGTAAAAACCCTACAGAAGAGGCTAAAGGGATGATATTTCCCACAGGATTTCCATGTAGAAAAGGCTCCTGAACTGTTCCAGTGTAGGTGAATCTTACCCTTTCCTTGCTCTCTGGCAACATAGTTTGCGGTAATGTCTCAAACATGCTGGATTCCAGGGCTCAAAACCAGGAGATAGATTGCATGTGTTCACCTGTGCTCTAAGTTTTTGGCACCTCAGTCCATCCTTTGGCAATGGTGCTACACCCATATTCTTTCCTAGCCCCTGGCTATCTCCTGGGATTTGTGTTTTCCCCAGAAGATATGGGTGAACCAGGGGAAGATAAATCTCACTTTTTGTCCCTTCCAAGAGATTCCTCTCTACATTTTCTCTTTAGGAGGCCTCAAGATGTCCACAGTGTTCATAGAGAATCCTGAGAAAGAAGGACAATGTGAAAAAGGGATTGATATGCAGAAAAATTATGATCTGAATATGTAGATCCTTTCACCTTTATTCTTGGAAGTATACCAAGTGTTTTAGATTCGTGGATACAGAACTAAGATCTTAAGACCACACCCCAAATAACGCTGACTTTTAAGCATTAATATTGTGTGTTAGAACTGGTGTATTCTGGACAGGCAATAAACAAAATTGCCATGCAATGGGTTTAGTCAACTAAAATGGACCTTAGGCTTTGCCAGTGTCGTGTCATTTATAGTTTACAATACCTTGTCCTATCTAAGTTCACCATAGTGGAAATTGTCAGAAATTAATTCCTGTTGTCTGCATGATTTGAGATTTGTCCCACCAAACAGAGGCAGATCTCCAGATAGGTTTCCATTTCTGACCTAAACTAAGCTTCTCAAACATTTAAAACTACATTTCAACATCATCTTCCAAGCAGTGCTTGCCAAATGCCTTACAAACGTCTAAAATAGACATACATTTTTAGAATTTGAAAGGGGTACCTATTCTAAAAAACCAGCCCTACACAATAATCTAGTTTTTTGCTGTAATCAGGCTTCAATAATCTTTGTTCAGCAATTTCACTTTTCATATTTTCTCTAACAATTGCTAAATATAGCAGTTGCAAAAGCAAGAATGTAAATCGCCCATTGGAGAATTAGTTCTGATCAGACTCTACTTTTGCTTTTTCATGCATCTATATTAGTGTGAAAGAAGTGTAAAATGGTAAAAAAAAAAAAAAAGTAGATGATCAGAGAGGAAATAGTACTACAGTACGGTTTCAGTACAATCCCATTTGGACATTAAGCACCTATGCAAAAGGATTGCAATGTACAATTGCTAGACACCAGAAAGGAGAATGTTCTCAGAAAAGCAGTTATTTGAGGGGTAAATCATGGAAACACCTCCGTGATGGTGACAATGAGAAATAATTTTTACAGGTGAAAAAGAAAAAAAGTGTCTGTAGGCTTGTTCATACATATTGTTTGAGCACAGGAAACAAGCCAAAGACTCCTGAATATACTTTGTAGTAAATGACTATATGGCACTTGATTATGTGTATCTTGGTGACTTCTGGTGAGAAACATGAATATTATTTCCTGTGGTTTTGCATGAGACATGTGGGAGCAAGATTACATCTTTCATAAGATGCCAACCTGATTTCACAGAGTCTTGAAAAATATGTCCTCTGGGGAGGAGTATCCACAACCAAGTTGATGTTCTGGATTGCTCTTTGCTTTCTGACCTTTAGATTAGTAGAGCTATGCTAGCAGGTATTTGTAAGAGTATATATGTCCATCCATCTGTCTAGTGTCTCTGCTTCTAAGGTGGCTGCTGTGCATCCTTTACTCTACCTGAGGGGTACAACATCTTTTCTGTCTCATATGGCCTTCCTTTCAAAAAGTTTAGGATAATTTTTTTTTTTTTTTAAATTCTGAATTGGTAGATGAAAAGATTCCTGTCTATGCAGAGCTGTCTAGAGATCTCCTGAATATACATTTTGATAATCCAACACCTAGCAAGGTTCATTGCTGAAATACAACATCTGGAGAAACTACATTGCCATAAAACAGCTAAATCTATGTACTCGAGATTCATCTTCTTGTGCTGGTGAGATCAATGTGACCAAAGATTCTAAACCATTCCCAGTCCTTCAGCTTTAACCTTGCAAGATGTGGTATGCAAGTTAGTATTCAAAATTCATCTACTTACCCAGAAGCTTTTTAGAAAAAGTCCTGATGCTCTTTAATCTGCACCTTTGGACTGAAAATTTCCCAAGCACATGGTTCTTCTTGGATCTTGTGACATTTTCAGTTCTAGTTCCAGAGAAAAGTACTGTAAACACAGCCTTTCTCATGATGTTCAGCACTCACATTCTTCTAACATAGGAGAGATCATATTCTCAGGTGAAAAAGAGATGTAAACTTATATTTAAATATATCTCTGTCTCTCTTAGTTTCTTACAAAAGCTCTGAGGAAGCTCTTAACTCTCTTAGGCTAAGACAAAATAGGATCCTGGTGGATCCAGCATGAGTGATCAAATGAGTGCACAGATCCTCTGGATACTCTTGCAGGGAAACTCTTCAATCTCTGCCTCGATGAAGTGTCAATACCTTATAATGGACAATATTAAATGAGTCTATCAGAAGACTGATATACTCTGTGACTGTACAACTTTCTATTATCATTAAAAAATGTTGAGATTAAAAGGCATAAAATAAACATTTCCATATACTTTAATTTGGGTATATAAATAAATACATTTTAAATAAACAAAAAGTTTTAAATACATCAGTTCTTAACTGGGTTTCCAGGAAGAAAACAGACCAACTATTTCTTTGAGATGTGTGTGTCTGATAGACTGTGAAATAATCTGTCATGAATCTCTCTTACACTGCATATTATTGTTGTACATTATTAATGAAGTAGGATGGAACCTGCTTTTGTAGAAAGACCTCAGGTTTCAGTATATAAGCAAGGTTGTTTACACATTACTTCATACTTTTGCAAGATGTTGCCACAGTCCAGAGACTCAGAAATTCAAGAATTAATTTTAAAGCAATTAAAACACACATTCATGAATAATGACAAATTCGCATTCTTTTCATACTTTGAACATGACAAATCCAGGTACTTGTCAAAGATTCCTCATGCTACAAAGGAGCCTGTTGCTGGAAGCCTCATGTCATGTTGTGTAAATAGAAAAAAGTTGTATAAAATAAGAGATTTCATAAACAGGAAGTGCGATCAAGTGGTTAAGCTGCAGACTCTGAAAAGTTTATTTGTTGCTATCCCAGAAATTCTGTAAGTAGCATTAAGATAGTATTTTTACAGGTGACTACTGTGTTTGTAATTAGTTAAATGCCCCCATTGCAGTATTTTTATCTTCTGGAATAGCTTTCATAAGTGTCAGTGTATATACTGGAAGTTGTGAATATGGCTAGCCCTCTCATTTTGGGAAGAAATAAATATAAGCTGGGAGCCAGGAGCTCTGGGCCCACTGATCTGCTTTGTGGCCCAAAACTGGCCATGCTTCTTTTCTCTCTCAGTTCTCTCATCGGTGGACCGGGAATTATAATATTTTTCACATAAGATGCAATAAAAATAATTAATGAGTCACTATGGAAAAGCTCATGAAGACATGAATAATTTGTGTATTTTATGCAAGGTTTGGATGGCAGTATTATAAATTAGGCAGAGACCCACACATGAAGTGTAAAAGAAAAAAGAAAATATAGAACAGGCTCCTCATGCCAGCCAATACACAAAGTGGGGCAATAGTTTTATAAAAGAAGGGTATGAACACACAATTAAAATGTGTGGCATAATGCATAAAAATGAGGCAACACCACTTTGCTTGGCAAGTTTCCTTCTTGCATTTCCTATCTTGAAAGGCATTTTCAAGTATCAGAGTCTGCATGTCATTTTTTATTTCAGTTTACCAAGAACTGGGCAACTATAGCAGGTCAAGAAAACTTGGAGCCGGAAGTCAAGTGTGAACACACCCATTCTTGTAAGAAACCAGCCCAAGACATTTTTATGGTCAGATCTTCACGTGCTGTGAAAGGGTAAAGCTGTGCTGAAGTCAATGGAGCTGTATTCAATTTACCCTGGCTCAGGACGCTGCCCCTAATCCTTTAACAAGATTTTAATATTAGCCATGCGATTTTTTATCTTAAAATCCCTACAGGAAAGGCTTGGATTGAGCAGAGGTATGATGGGGAAGAAACCTGAAAACTTTTTCTTACTTTTTAAAAATTAATTTTAATTTTTATCTTTGACTGTCATCCTGTTCTTCAGAAATTTAGTATTCATTTGGAAATAAAAAATATGTACTGTTGCAGAAAACCCCTTGAATCTGTGAAATGAAAGAAACACTTGTTCTGAGATGCCTTCTTGTGTCTGAAGAAGCTCTGAAAGTTTTTCTTGATGCAGAGTGATTCATTAACTGAAGCACCTATTAACAAAACCATCAAGGTTCTGAAACTGTTGGTCTTGGACTTGGGGGTTTCAGACACTCGCCTGTTGTGCTTGGTCACAAATGTATCTGAAGATCCCAGCAAAAATTCCAAACGAGATAAACTCCATAGTGCCTGCCAGCCCTTCCCTTTTTCCAGGTCAAGACTTACCATCTTGAACTGGAATAATATTAACAAAGCAAAACCAGACCCACCTTCTTGTCAAACTCACAAATACAAAAACAAATCTGAAATTCAGAAATTTTAAAAGAAGCACAGCAAAACCCAAACTACCTTGGGACAAGTCTGGAACAAGAGAAAAAGATCATCTAGGTATAATAGTCCAATGCCCTACAAGGAAAGCTTGTCTTCTGCAAAAGCCTTTGAGGTTTTATCAAATCTCCTTTGAAACACATGTAGATATGATGCATATCTACCTCTAGGGTAAATTTTCCCTTCATCTCATTGTCCTTGTAACTTATATTTTGTTTTTAATTTTTATATACACATTTCTCTCCCCTTTCAAGTTATTGTTCCTTAACATGCCATTTCCAACCTCAGTTAATCATGTTTCCTTCATTTTGGACTATTGCCATTTAAATGTTTACAGACTGTTATCGTAAGCTCTTTTCCTTAAGCTCTAACCATGAAGTACCCTTAGCCTCTCACAAAATAGATCACACCTTGTAATACTTGTTTCTGTCATCATTTCCTGGAGTGTCTCTAAGACACATGCTGTGCATACTGAACATAATAGCAGACAAATTTATTTACAAAAAAGTAATGTAACACAGAAAACTTTTGAAGGATATTCCAAATAGATTGACTTCTCCAAGTAGCACAGAATTTGGCTATTGATAAGAAGTAGAACACCCCATCAACCATTCGCAATAAGCTAATCAAAACCTTAATTCAGATATCTTTGTTTTCATGAATAGATCTACTACTTGTGCAACATCGTTAAATTGAAACCTCATGTCCAATATGTTATCTCTCACCCCAAATCTTTTCCACATTACTGTTCTTCCTATAGAATGTTCCTTTGATTTTATGCCAGATAGTATTTTTCTCCATGTATGTTATTTTACATTTGCCCATATTAAATTGTATTCATATTAATGCTTTCTAAGCTCCTCTGATGTTTGCTATTTCCAGTCCATCCTATTTTGGTATAATCTCTAAATATATTCATTGTACAATTTCCTCTCTCTTTAAGATCAATAGGGTAAAACCATTATTTTAATGTCCTGATTTTCAAGAATGCTGAGCACATCTCTCCTGCAGGCTCCTTTTGTACCTGTGTACAGAACTGGGCAAGTAAAATTACTTTTTTCAGCTTCATGCTATAAAAAGATTGAAAAAATATACCTTCTGGATCAACTTAAACCTAAATCATTATTTCTTTTCTTTCTAAAATGCACACTGAAAAACATTCATTTTGAATCAACCAAAAGGTTCCTATTAAGCTGAGGAAAAACATTTTGTTTCACTTCCCTTCAAAGAAAAGTTATTTCCCTCAAAAATTAAAAATAGATACATTTTGAAGGGAAATAGAATATTAAATAAAGATAACTATTTTATTCTTTATAAAGGGTTAAATGAAATAATCTTTTTCATTATGTTGCTTAAGCAGGTGTCATGAATTTGACATGAATTCTTAATTCGCTTTATTTATTTTAATCTGCAAAAAGCTAGGGATGACACTGTGATTTCAGAAAACTGTGTGTTAATCAATTGCAGAATGGATAGCTAAAAGATTAACTGTAGGAGTCTTCACTTCCGGCTGCTCTTCCAGGAGGTAGGTCACAGGCATGGCTCTGCTGGAAGCTTCTCTCCTTCCAGGCTGTGCCCCCAAATCCCTGCTTTGGCAAGGTTTCTGTTCTCAGTTCTTGCCTGACTTGAAAATGCTTTTTTGCCTTTTTTTTTTTTCCATGGAAAAATAGAATTGAAACAATTCTGGTAAGCTCTATTTGCTGTGGAAAATTTGGACTCTACTCCACTGCTGTTACTGTTGGTATACAGAATTTTCCCATTGCAGCACTGATCCCAAGGATCCTGTGCCTCAGGACAGGCAGAATTTTCTGCCCCCATTATCTGTGGGTGCACCCATTACATTAGCTCTCTAATAGCTGGTGTATGGGGAAAGTTTTTGGAACTGTCATCTTTTGATCAATATCCAGCAACATGAGAATCCCACGGCATGTTTGAACTGTAAGGAATGAAATTTTTACATGAATGGAGTGCATCAAGACCAAAAAATAGGTTGAAGAGGATAATTTTCTCCTACCTTTATTAATGTAGGTGTTCCTTTTAATTGCCATAAGATAACCAATTAAGATTGGACCTAAATTTTGATCCATAGAGCATACTACTTTCTATCAGATTCAAAACCCATGAAACAGAGAAATATCAAAACCAGCTCTTAATTTAGCAAAGAAAGAGAATAATCAAGACTCTGGCAGAAAAATCTAACCTCGTTTTAACATACACGTGAAAGGTGAATCACAATTGATAGGTCAGTTTTGAAAAGATATTTTGGACGATGGTTACATGGTAGATATTCAGCTTAAGCACTATCCCCACTCTCCTACCTACAATTAAAACATTATGCCCTTAACTTCCATGACAAGATGGGTTTTCAAAGACCTCTCATGGGAATCAAAACAGTAATTACCTGTTCATCAGGCTCGAGAAGTATGAGCTCTCATTTTTATATAGAGCTCATTAAAATAGATTTGGAAGATAAATGCAAATATATGAAGAGGTGGGAAGAATCCCTAGGTAGAGAGATTTCATTCAAACAGTGCTCTGTAATTTGGCACAGAGCAACTACTACTTCCATAACTATTATTAAAAGAAAGTCAGGATAAAATGTTAGTTAAAGTTGCCTCTTACCTCTTCGTGCACGACAAAAAGGCATACAATTTTTTCTGAGTCTGGCAAAAAGATGGAGAAAGGAATAAAAGATTCATTCCTGTGTTTGATAAGAATGGCCTTAAAACCCAACTGATGACCCTGTGACAACACTGAATTCTGAACTCATGGGACTATTGGAGTTAGAATGCCTCATCAATTCTCTGCTGAATTTGGGAAACATTCAGTGAGAGACTATGTGTTGAAGTAAATATTTTGAGTCCATTTCATTGACTAGATCTTCTGACCTATCTTCTGACATCCAGACTGTGATGCATGGCTATCAGAGGATAGTAATACAGACAAGTCACACGTGTGAGATACCAGGGCTCATCTGCATCGATGCAGACACCTTGGCCCCTTGTTTAGTAGATATATTGCCCATCCTCTGATGCTGGAACAGGATTATATTTGATCATATATTTTCTGGTGTTCTGTTCAGAATGCTTTTAAATTTTTTGTGCACTGAGGCTGCCTTTTTCTCTACCTTTAAAAGATATTTTTTACTTCTCCTAATAGGTCTTGCTGTTGAGAAGTCAGTAGCTTGTAAAAGGTAATAAGGAGCCTTAAATATGGACACAATTTAACTTCTGAACTCTATAAATGGGTTTCAAAATCCAAAGAGCTCAATATTTGGACATTAGCTCTATCTTGAATAATCCTAAATTATTATTGTCAGTTATATGAGGTTATTAATATAAAAGAAGCATTCCTACTGAAGTCAATGGCAAAATTCTTTTTGTTTTAACAGAAAGTTTTGCAGATTTCAAGGCCAGAAGACATGACAATCAACAAAATCACCACATAACTTTTACACTATGCTCATAATATCTGTTTAAGACTCTGTACATTTGGGAAATGTCCCGTTTTGTTTTGAAGATTGCAAATAGATAGTTCCACAGCTTAATAAACATAGCTTTTAATATATATTTCGAATTGAAGTTTATATAACAACATCTTCAAACTACTCATTGCATGCCTTTCTGTGTTGGACTAAAATATTTTTTATTATTAGGCATATCTTCATGTTGTTGCTTGAAGACTATAATCTAGTAATCTGTTATATTTTAACTTCACTAAAAAAACAGATTGATTTTTATTCTGACTGCAACAGATGCAGGTATATTTAACAATCAAACTTATAATACTATCAGCAAACCAGATGAAGATGGAGTGTTTTCCAGACAACCACATTCCTCTACATTATGCTATCACCTTCAATTCTTCGCTGGTTACATCACATTATTACCATTCAGGATTCATGTCAACAGTGTAGGCTAGAGCCATGTAAACTTTTCTTTTTAGGATTTGGTACAATATTAATTTTTTCAAGATTTAAATGCCAACAGTATTATCTTGTAGAGTTTCTTAGACAATGTCCTCTCTATTTTTACTAATGGACATTATGTTTCTTTTCTATGAAATGCAAAATCTTTCCAGAAAATAAATATTTGTTGAATTCTTCTTCCTCTTATGCAGACTGATAATTTTACATTTGTTGTATAGTAGGCATCAGTCATCATTAGGTACTATTTTTTCTCTTATACGACACAACCAACGGAAATATTTTTATGAACACCATGGGACGTAGAGTTTTTAGATATTTTAATCATTTGCTTTCTGCTGTTGCTGATTTTTATCCACTATTATCAATGTCTCATTTCCTCTCTGTATTTAACTATTTAAAAATCTTTTGACTCCTGATTAAGGTAGTTTTCAGTTTTGAAACCAAGTTTCTCCTTTGTTCTATGGTTAAGCCCCTTCCTTCCTTCCTCCCTTCCTTCCTTCCTTCCTTCCTTCCTTCCTTCCTTCCTTCCTTCCTTCCTTTCTTTTTCTTTTTCCGAAATTCATAAATTATTTTTAAATAGGTCTCAATTATCTCATGCATCTTTTTTAAACAAGCTATTCCTCTCAAATCTGTTCAAATCTGGGTTTAACTGTTTATGTGTGTGTGTCTCCTGCACCAGGGGTCAGCCTGCAGTGTGAGTGATAAATGGAGAGGTTTAGAGTGTCACACAGCAGGGCTGGTCCAGCATCTTGAACAATAAGCCATGAGGTCTGGTAAAAGGTAGTGCTTCCTAGATCATAGTTCCTACTGGGTTCTGAAACCATCAAGAGCTGGGAGCCCCTAACTCAGACACCGGATAAGATGGAAAGAAAAATGCAACCTGATATATCACTCATGAAAGACTTCTGGCTGTTTTACTACAGGATGGAACTGTAGCTTGTTTGCACATAAATGGAAGTTATACTGTGCCCACTAAAAACCTTGATAACTGTTGGTAAATCATTCTTTGTCCATGAGATCAAAGTTATTTCTAGAACTTCCTTAAATTTCTTTCAATTCTTCAATTAGAAGGTTGTCCAGAGTTTTAAGAGACTCCAAGGATCTTTCAGTGGGTAAAATCTCCTGCACATAATTCCTGATTAGCATCCTCACAATGTAGTTTTTCTACCTAGTCATCTTGGACAGATTTTTGTTCATCCTCTTCCTAAATTCAATCTGGTAGTCTTCTGATAACTTCTGCACCACTACTCCATCTCAAGATTTATCATTTAATATGTTGATCAATAAGAATGGCAATTTTTATTTCTTTGTCAAGAGTTTTAGTCCAGATAATGCTATCTTTTGTGTACATTATCCACCGCTTTTCCTGTAGTTTCCTTCTCTTTCCTAAGAGTTCATAGCCAGTGATTTTAACATTCCAGTGGTATGAATCATTCCATTGGATGTGGTATTAATCATATATAATTGCTCTCTATAAATTAGTGTATCTAACACATTTTGTTTATTACTCATACTAGCATTGGCAATTAGGCAACTAAATATTTTTAATTTTTTTTATGTCTCTTGGTGCCTTAATTCTCTACACACATTCTGTTTTGAATGAAAGTTGCATGTCTGAGCATATACACTGTGTTCTAGCCGTGGGCAACATCACTTTAGATGCAAACCTAAAGCGTTCCCAGCTACTTCAGCTGTTTTGTCACCACATGGAAGATCCCGAGTGTGTGTGTCTGTACGCTGTCTATTGGACAGGCTTCCATAATTACTCAGCTGTTTTTAGCATGTTATTTTTAGAAGTTGGTTCAAATGTTATGACAATAACATTTAAAGGATTAATGTGAAAGGATTTTCATTAATTTAAGAGTTTGGGGTTTTCTTCTCTTTATCAAGAACAAGTGATGCAGAAGTTGTGAAAGTGCGATTATGTTCCGTTGGTCAACACATAATTTTTTAGGTAATTTAAATTTCTATACACACACAGCACTAATTAAGAGCTTGGGTGAGAGATAGTTAAAAGGAAAAACAGAAACTTAATAGCAAAAGGCAACAATGGACTTGGTTCTTGGCAGGTTGAGAGAGATACTTTGAGTTTTATTATATTACAAGAACAGCACAAATATGCTGAAACATGCTCAAACATAACTATAGATGAACATACAGAGCTTTTTAGCTTCCAGGCTGCCAGCATTCTCAGTAGTTGGCTCCATCTTAACACAGCTTTACATTGTTAAAGCTTTCCAAGTTTATAAATATCTTGGAATCCATGATGTCCTGCCAATTTCCTTCATTTTTATTCTAGACATCAGTGGTTTCTGGCATAAAATTTGGTGCATGAACTGAGGATCTGTCTACACATATGTAGGTATCCGTACTCTCATACCCTCTACCCTTATACATGCCAGTCATATGCACTAAGTCTGAGCAGATGAACTCTCCTGAAACTGTGGGGAATTGCATTTGTTTTGCAGCTTGGATGTGATTTGCTAGGAATACCTGGACTGATCTATAAATAAGTGGTTAGTGAACTTTTGTTTACACTTACCTGTATCTGTGCATTCTGGTCCTTCTACCTCCTTAATATCCATATGTTTTCTCATTTTACAGAACTTTATAGCCATGTAATTTTCTCTCTGCTTCCAGTTCTTATGAGCACTGCTCAAGTACAGACATTGCAGATCCCCACCCTCTTTGCCAAACCAAAGATTACCCTCATACATGCAGTTGGATAACCAGAGGAGTATACCAATGTTCTTGTTCATTTCTGGAGATGATATTCACATGAGTATGATTTAGCATGAAAATATTTACTACTACTAAGCCATGGGAAAGCAGCTGGGGTTATTGACGTGTTACTGGACCAAACTGCTTTGTTGAGGATAGATCAAACACTTATAGCAGCTGTACTACAAAAATAAGGATGCAAATCTGGTGTTTAGCAACTTACCTTCATATTCTGGGATGTCTCTGTTCAGCAGTACTTGACCACAGCTTTTCAATGCCATGATGAAGAGCTTAAAATACATGTCACCTGTTTTGTACCCAGCAGCATGACACGCAGAAAAAAAGATGTGGTAATACGGAAGAGGAATTCCAGGAACAGACTGCACCCATCTCAGTGCAGGCTTATTCACATCCTCATAAGGCTAGGTTTTATAGAAAATATCTGAGAACATAGAGTTGGGTGAACTCACACAGACAGCCACTTGCTGCACCTGTAACCATCCTATATTAAAAGGAAGGTGTTTTCCATGTTATAATTATGAAAGGTGTCTAAAAGTTGAGCATGTTCAGCTTCAGGGAGAAGCTATGCTATTCATTTTTAAAAATAGGTTGTTATCTTCTCCTTGCGTATCATAAATGAATGTTACAAAGTGGCCATCAAGCGTAGGAAAAGGTTCACATGGACAAATCCTGCATATTTCAGAAGACAATTTTTCCAGTGTTTAATACTCACAGGATAGTAGGTTCGGCAGGTAAAAAATACAGAATTTTGAGAGAGCAATAATTTTTTGTACCAGTGTTACCAACTGCTTGCTAGCAGTTTATAATTCTCCTGAATATTAACTGTGGAGTCTCTGCTGAGGTCCACAGATATTGCAGTCCACTGCTCATCTTCCTTGCTCTGTCACTCCACTAAAATTCTGTGTGGCATTGATAAAATCACTTTGTGCTACTAAATGCTCACTGTCTAGTTCAGCACTTACCGAGTTCCTCCTTTCTGTGATCACAGACAGGTCTCTTTTCAAGCATCCAAACAGGTCCATGTCATCAGCTGGTTGACAAGTTATATATTCGCTCCATTCATGGATACACCACTTCACCCCCTGTATTTCTCCTGCATGCATGCTGATACAGGCTTATTTTCTTGTGTTTTTCATTCTAGTCTCATTAATTCCTTAATATTTTGACTAATTAAAAAAAAAAAAAATAAAAAGGAGAAGCTAGCCCGGGCAGGTTTGTATATTGGGAAGAGTGGGTTTGTTTGGACTTAACCTTCTTTTTACTTCAAGACACCAAACCCCATTTTTTTCACTAATACCGTTTTTTTTTCTTTTAATTCTCTTTTCTAGTATATGTAGGTGCATGTTGGAGCAGCCATGAGAGTGAAGCTCAGCAGTGAGCTTTCTTTAGAAGCTGTCATGATTGCAAAAGTACCAGGAAAGAAGGACTAGAGGTATCTCTAGCCTGAAGAAGTAGATGGCATGAAATATAGAAAGGCTGATGAGAGCATTCACCAGGCAATTACAAATTTAGGAAAGGGGTCTGGGCTGTGTTTGGATGGAAAAATATAGTGAGGTCTAACAGCTTTTCAATTCTGATCTACTTGATCTATTATATTGTTCTGTATCAATTTTTTTAAAAAATCCTTTCCTTTCCTTTGTAATAATAGCTTTTCAAATGAGCAGATGTGCATAAATAAAGAAATTAAGTTTGTTTTAAAGTGCAAACCTCCAAACACACCACTGTCTCCATACAAAACTAAAAAACAGGTAATATTGGCATTCAGATAAACTAGTATAAAATTGCTTTCAGCAGGTCTTCAAAAAACACTCTCCAAAAATAAAAGCTTGTAATTATTAGAAACTTAAAATGCATATGGCAAAAAGAAATAAAAAAAAAAAAAGAGCACAGCAGTCAAATGTAATTAATTAAGCATCACATATCTTTCCCATCTATTACTCATCATCATCAACCTGTGTTGACAGGATGTGGGCAAAGACAACCTATCCTTTGCTCGCCTTGAGCCTTTGCCACAGTGGATGCAAGGTAAAGACAGGATCTGTTCAGGTTACTGCTATCAGGCTGGCAGACTTGATCTCCTGGGTCCACCCCATGACTGATTAATTACCATTACCCTCACCAGTGTTGTCTACTGTATAGCAAGTCCCAGTCCTACATAAAGCCTTTGTCACTTTGGCACTGAGCAGATAATGCTGGTGGCATTGTATTCTCACATGCCTTTTCCTGGTAATTTTAAGATACACACTAGAAGTGCTAAAATGCTGTAAACCTTTTTGTCTTCTTTCTCTGTCCAGTGAACCAAACCTAAAACTGAGTGAAGTCAATGAGACCACTTCATTGACTGGGATAGGTGGTGATTCACGTCCTAAGAAAAAACTCCTAATATTTTCTAGGGAAAAAAAAATCAAACCAAACCAAACAAACCAACCAACCAACCAACCAACCCCCCAAAAGCTTAAAATTCTTTTTTGGACATTTATACTTTACAAACTACCACCTTCATACGTGTTTATTTGATCTGTAATATTTCAGGTATCTATCAAAAGCCCCAAGTACATAACATGGTTGATGTGAATCTGCAGGATTTGGTGAAATAGATTGCATAGAATGTACTTATATTTCAACAATAGCATTTCACTACTTTTTCTAGTGTATTTTTAGCTTATGAATGCTTCCTCCATTTGGAAAAATTATTTCATGAGTCTCATTCAATAGCTATAATTTGGTATCAGCATAAATATATTAAACTTGTCATCAGGTGTTTTAGCATCTGTTTTAAAACTCACATTATATGTTACATTATTCCATATACGTATATAAAAGAATAGTTCTTATTATTGTCAGGTTGTAATAATGTTCAGCCACGGGTTTCTCTGTTTGATGGAAGAGTAAAGACACTTGGATGTCTAATTCTTCATTAGTATTTTCCTTGCTGTAATGAGCAAAGGTGTAAATATTAACACCTCTGATTTTCAAGCATTAGTTTAACCTACCATCCATAAATTCAATTTCATAAAGGCATTCTACTTCAAAATTGAACTACTTTACCCTTAGTGAGTAATTTGACTTGAATCTTTGATTTAGTCATCATTTGGTGTATGAGATTTCTGTTTCTGAATTATATTTAACCATAACCCTTCTGATTTTGTTGTTCTAATATTATAACATGAATGTTATAATATTTGAAGTGGCATCTTCCAAATTATTCAAAGATAACGGATTAATTTCTGTTATTATTTGTTTGTATAATTTTCTCTTTATAAATTATTTGTTGCAGCCTTTGTATTGTTTTTCTGCTTGTAATTGACAGCTTTATAATACCTAAGGGCATATTTGAGGTCTCTTTCTATTTTCAAACACTCTTCTCTATCCACAACAATGGCTGTTTTTCTTTGTTTCTTTGCTGTCTGTGGAAAGCAGATCAGAGGGTGCTACTGAATGTGGTAGAATATTACATTCTGTTGCAACTAGCAGTTTACTTAAGCTATGTAACCAAGTGTCCTGTAAAAGCAAAATGCAAATGCCCTGGTAAATCTGATGTTTTCATAAATCATGAGTGAAACTTTTAAGGTTGTGAAAACCTGAAATATTTGTATCCACTTTTTAATTGTTGATGTGCTGATGTCAAGCCACCATGCAGTGTATTTTTAGTAGCTCTCTCCATGACTAGTTATGTGTAGAAATAAGAAGTAAGGGGTATCACTTCTGGCAGAACTGGAGTGAATTAGAAATTCTTTTTTTGAGACATTTTAAAATATTCACTTTTTTAACCTCCTTTAAATCTACCTCTTGCTATATTTTGCAAGTGTCGGGATTTAATGCATGATGCCTACATATGTGTACATAATATTCTCTACCTTTTGTCTTTAATATTCCTTCATTTTTAATTATTAAAGATAAGTATTTGAATTATAAATATTCTAGTTATACAGGAATAGGCAAAGCAGGCACATACCCTCAGGCAAAATTCTTCCATTATCCATAATCCTTCTGCCTCCTGCCTCCATTTCTCTACCTCCTATCTTTATGTCGCCTCAAAAAACACAGAGGCATTCTTTTAAACTAACCTTCTCCTCCCCACTTAAACCACAGAAATCCCTTCTCAATATGTATAGGGGCCTATTCCTTGAAGTGGGATGTCATACTTGTCCTAAATATAATAAAGTGCTATCTTCAAGGCATTTCTGCATCCAAAACACTCCCCAGAAACCTGCCTAGTCCTCCCATCTAACCAGCCTGAATGTCACAAATCATAGCACAGAAGCTGCTTTATAGTGAATCATTAACATTGTCAGGAATGAGTTGGCAAGGAAAAAAAAAAGCTTTCCATTAGAGAACTGAGGGAGAATATACAAATGACAGCATTGTCATTTCTCTTACATTGTTTTATAAAGTGCACAACTGATTAGGAAGAGATTATTATAGAATGTATATGCTGTGTATGCATACATGACAATTTTGTTTCCATCCTCTACTGTTTATAAGTATGTATGGATGTTCTTTAGATTAACTGTCTTACTTTAGGTTTTTGAATTATATGAGTAACAGTTTCCTTATGTTGAAAGACTGCATCCTTAACAAATATATTTGGAAACTAAGCGGTACACAAGTGCAAGATATATGTGGAAGGTGTTTTTAATCTACGTAAAGATTAATCAAGACATTCCTAACTCCTGTTAGAAGGTATTTGAAAAGCTCCTTTCGAATAATATCACTTCAGTATAAAGAGACTGTTATCTGATTGCAGCTTGGAGGTGTGTGACTCTAATATGGATGCTTTCTTGTCAATTTTCCTGTTTGGCACAGCTTGAATGGGATAATATGCACTTATAACATGTAATACAATTAGTTCTCTTTTGGGGATCAAATATTGTAAAGAAAGTCATTTTGATCAATACATGTGATGCTTTTTATATAAAAACCTAATATATTTGTGTTGTAAATTATGGTTTTTTTCTCCCTTCATATCTTAAAAGACAATTGCATGGAATTATACATGGCTTTGTTGTTCATGGAGATAAAAACGTGTCAAACCATCACTGGCAAAAAAAAATGTGTGAGGATATACAGTATACACCTAAAAAAAGAAAGATTGATTTTCAAAGAACAAATTAATTTGCTTTGACAACTGTGGTAGCTTTCTTTAAATAGTTGTAAATAGTAATGGAAAGTATGTAAAGCAGAAAATATTCCTCAGGATTTCACAAGCATTTGCACAAATAATTTTAGAGTGCTTTTCTTTGTCTTAGATGGTCATTTGCATGGCTAAGTCATGCTGACTACACTGCTTTGATGTAAACCTGGAGTATTTAAGCCATTTCAGCTGAGATTTGGATTTATCCTCATGCCACTGAGCTCAGGATCTGGCTGTATGCTGCATAGTAATTGCTAGCCAAAACCAACAATTCCCCAAACTTTCAGTCTCCTACTGATATTTAGGTGTGGTTTGAGTGACAGCATTATACAGACAGAGGGAATCTATTTTTTTCTCCTCTCAAATAGATTGATTGTGCAAGAGCTCCTTCAGACAGAGCAATTTGCATGGTATCCATCAACACACAAACTACTTCCTTGACAGGGCAACTGCCAGGAATATATAGGCTCCAAAGCACTGGGAACAACACGATATCTAAGACATGGCAGCCTAATCATGCTAATACTCACATGATGTTGCCTCTCTAATCACTACACCTCGCCCCGAAACACATTTGGGGAGCTGGGTGAAAAGGACACTGCTCTTTCCACCTCTCTCCTGGTACAGTGGAGGCGATTTTAAAGAAAGGTAAGATATGAATAATGACAACAATAATCCTAATAAAAATAACACCTAATAAAAATAATAACAAAGTGAGTCTTTTGCTTTGAACATTATTCATATCTTCCCCTAGGGAATCTTGGGAGATCTTTGCATAAAAGCTTGATCCCATGGTTAGTCCACTTCAAGTACTGTTTGAGGTCCTAAGAATTAAGCCATACAGACCACAAGTGTGAGGTAGCTATTATCTGATTGCTTCTCATATGAAGCCTACATCTTTTTCACAGAAGATTGAACTTCTAGAGCCAGAGCCACTAAATACAGGTCTTTTACCTGACAGTGAGACTTTAAATAGAAATATACTGGAAAAGGAAAGGAGACAGGACAAGATCCCAAAATCCATCAATTCTCTAAGACGGTAAAAGAGGCACAAGGAAGAAACTTAAGCAGGCAGTAAGATTTTCCCTGCACTCATATACTATTTGCTTGATTGAGAAAAAGAAAAAAGGAGAAAAAAGGAAAGTAGTGTGATTTTCTATTTATAGAGAATTCTACCTGATAGGTAAAAAAAATGCATGCAAATATGTTTTTATATAGTCACATAATCATAAAGCATAAATTATTTCATTACTGATAAAATAGAAAACTGAAATAACCGTTGCATCACTTAGAGAAAATACTGATTTTTCTGTATAACATGGCATTGCTAACATGTTACTGTTTCCTGTGTGTGCCCAGAAGAAAGCATAAAATACTTCCCTTTGGGAAAGCAGAGTAGTTGGTTTTTGTTTTGTTTTGTTTTTTCCTTTGAGAGTGGTCTTGAGTACAAGGTGAATTTTGTCCAAAGGCTGTGCAGATACACAGTGAATGCAGGCAGGTTGTCAGGCAAGCTGAATGCTGGCAAGCTGAATATTAGAGTTCACTTCTTGCTTAATTCCTCGAAGCCTAATCTGGATAGGGTCAAACAACATCAGCTCTCACTTAAAGACACTGTGCATATTAAATACAATAACCTGCACTGGTTTTCATTTTGTTTACCAGAACACATTATTGGTAGCAGCTACCTAAACCTTCCAAATAAATTCTGAAGGAAATAACAGTCAAAGAAGTGTGATGTACCTACACCCCTCAATAATTTGGCACCAATGAAAAATGCAGGACTGAGACTTGGGATTTCATTAACAGATGTAAAATATTTCCCAGCCATTATATAACACACGTAAAGAATAACCATCCATGCCCACATCTTCATGCTTACACATTCCCCTCCCCTTCCTAATATAGTAGCTTCAGTGAAGAAGAGGAACATGATGAAGATAAAAGATGGATGTCAGTAGAACAAAGGAAAATATTGTTAAACACATGCAAACATATGGCTCAAGTATACCCTGGGAAATTAAATAGTACCAGACAAACTCTGGCTAGTGTGTAAGGGCCACCAGCAGCACACTAGAGCAAGAAGGCTCTAGAGAGCCAGGGAAGAGACAGAGAACAAAAAGAGGATGATGTCAAACGGCTTGACTTCTCTCTTTCCTGTCTGTCTGTACAGCCAATGCAGTACCAGAACACCAGGACCCATGCACACGAGATAGCCTTTACTGAGGCATCTCGCAGGGACATGGAGGCACTTCTCTGCACAGCATCACCCAGAGGTGGAAGGGCTGAATGGAGCTGACTCACAAGTGGATCTATAATTCAAAGGTGGGAAGAAATGCTGGATGTAGATGTAGGCTTGAACAGAGGAGGCTGCTATGGGCAGGGATCAGAAGGGACTAGGAAAGGAACAAGGATGCCTCTGTTCCCCTCCCTATCTGTTACATTCTCTCCTTTTAGAATGCAAATTCTTCAGTAAAGCAGAGATCATTCCTGCCTTTGCTTTTGTATGGTGCCTAGCACTGTATTATATGCAATATAGCTTAACCAGACAGTAAATGCAGCTCACATTTTGTCAAAGAACCATTTATGATGCAATCACAGATTTTTTTAGGAAAGCTTTTAATGAATCATTTCACTATGATATGCTGAAATCTACTATTTTAGAAAGTGAAAATATTTGGTTTAATAAGATAATATTAATTACAATAGTCATATATTTTTAATTAATTCATTTTGACTTTTTTTCTTGTTTTGAGGTAAGTGAGTGTTATAATTTTGGAATTTTCCATTAGAAAAATTCTATTTTTCTTCAGAAAACCTCAGTCTTTGAAACACTTCTTTCTAAAATGCCTTGCTGATTTTTTAACTACATTAATACTTTCATGCATAGGATGACAGGCGATAGAAATATTCTTTATTTGATACTTATTCAGTGGGGCTTTATGGGAAGATGATATAGAAGATGCCATTCAAAGCCATATCATACCACCCATTTGCCACATGGAAAAGTAATCTGAACTCAATCACAGTGTATTTTGAGTGCTGTGTGCTGTGCAACAAATAGAAATTCTTGCTTATGGAAACAAAGGAGAAATACCTCTTTGTATTTTACATTACAAGAAACAAAGACTCCTACCATGCCCCTTATCTCCCTAAGGGTGAGGCCGACCTAAAACATCACCAGCATATTTTTGCAAGGAAGTTGCCAACTTATTGTCAAAGAGAATTAGTAAGAAGAAATATGATCCTTTGCCACTAAGAAGAAAAGACTAATAGAAGAACTGGAGAAAAGAAAATAAAATACCAAAAAGCGCAAGGAAATTTAATTGTTTCTTTTAGTTCTTCCTTTATCTAAGATAATTAACTCCTGCTCAGTTACTTTTGTGAAATTTGATAGTTCTGTTTTTCAGAGTCTGCTACCATTTCATTCTAATTTCATTTTAGGTCATCTTCCATCATCTGAGTTCCACTTTCTGTTTCAAATTTAAATTATTCCAGTGGTATAAAACCCCCTCTTCTCCAGAACTTAACATTCTACATGAAAGACTTAACCTATATTTAGTCTTTTAAATAAGTATCATGACTTAAAAAGTATTGCTGATAGTAATGCTGAGCTCCCTGAAATCATACAGAGGTGTAAGGTGCACAGTGATTTTGTAAAAGTAAACAAGAGCATAGTAATTGCCATAATGCACAAAAATAAACCAGTAAATTTCTTGCAATGTATTAAGTATATATAGGAACAGATGATCAATTCATCATGACTTTGTACTTATCAATTATCTCTATCCTCTGTTGAGATGCCATTTCCAGTCATGCCATCATGTTAGTCTCTGTTGCCCATTTGCTGTACTTTCAGGAAAAAATCTTGTATTGAGCCAAATTTGGTTTTCTATATAAAATGTCGGGATTCTCTTAGAGTTGTTAAGGGGCACTTGAACCTCTAGTCCCCAGTGAAATATGATGTATTTGCGTAGATATCACTAATTATATCATTAGTATACCAATTAGTAGTCATTCAGAATAAAAACGAACAATAGGGGGGCAGAAGAACTTAGGAGCATACACTTTCCATTTGATCCCAGGGTGACTGTTTCAGAAAAAAGCATTTTTTTCCTCCCCAAACAGGAGACAAGCACTGGTTGCTACTTCTTTCTATTTTTCCCTCACAGGAACCGTGAAGCAGAGCAGAGTAGGCCAGAGAGCCTGTGGCATGTTGCTGTCTCAGTCAGATATGATATCCACGTCTAGTCCCTTCATTACCTCATTCCTCCTACATCAAGAAGAAGCCAATGTAAACTGCTAAATGAAGAAAGCTATGTGGTCTTTCAAGTTCAACAAAACCCCTTGCATCAGCCACCTGCATACATTCTCGTGTCAAACAAGGCATTTTGATGAACCTCCTACCAAATTTAAAATGTAACAAAGATTAGTAAGATCCAGAAAGTTTCCTTTTGCAGGAGTTCCTTTTTTTAGTTTTACTCTGGCTGCTTTATTGTTTGCAAAGGGAATCTCATCTCGGATGCAGCATGTATTTTCCAGGAAAGTCTTGCTTTTTACCCAATTTTCCAGCTGGATTGACTGAGGCAAAAGGAGGTCAAGTGACTTGCCAAGGTCAGATGGCAATCCAGGGCTTTACCAAGGATTAGAATTTAGGAACCTCCTGATTAATAGAACAAATAACCTCCATGCACCAAATCCCCATGGGATGGGCAAGTCACAGAACTGGGTAGGATTAACCAGAAAGGACTTGTCTGCTTGGGTAAGCAAAATATACCCAGCACAGGAGAAATACAAACATTTTCAAGTTGCTGAGGCATAATCCTAGGAACCATTTACATCCGTGTGCTTTTATAATTTGTGGAGGACTGTAAGAGACCAGTAAGGTACAAGGTTAATATCTGAAGCCATGGCATTAAATAGCATGCACTCATCTTTATTTTAAAAATAACCCATCTCAATCTACTATTATTTTAATTATTTAAAGAGTCTCAGCCACTGGCACTGAAGATTTGCACCATGGAAAGCTCTGTCTCCTTACAAAAGGGCACATGCTCAGAACAGCAAGTAAACAAACATTCCAGACGTGCCTTATGTTCTAACAGCAGCGCCTCTTAAACAAACCTTACTAGTTACAGAGCAAAAATGGAAACTGTCTGTTTTGATTTAAATCTGTCCCTAAGCAATTTCCATGAGTTAACACAGCAGAAGCTCAAGTACAGGAACAAATAAACAAACAAACAAAGAAACTTGAGCTTGCCTCTAACAACTGAACTGCCACCAGTTTCCAAAATGCAATCATAGAGCTGTCCATTCTTGCACCACAATTAAGAGCAGCTCACAATGGAGGAGAACTGCTCCACCCCAGCCATGGGAGAGTGTGTTGAAATGCTAATTGCACACAAAACTTCAGTGGTGCTGGTGATTAATATACTTATTGTTATTGTTAAAACTAGAATGACAAAGAGTATAATATAGCAGTGCTTTTGTGTCCTCTGGCTGTTCAAAAGTGTCTCCTTGCACTTTCTTTGGGTGCCAGAATTACTCAACTTCATTTTACGGTTTTCACTTGCATTGAATAGACAGGAGACGTGGAAGAACAGCTATTGGAGTATTTTACATAAAGTAAAATAGGATGTTTTCCTATTTTGAATGTTTTTTTGTTTAGGAAACCTGTGGTGGGGAGGGCAGAGGGAACTAGTAGGATGTGTTCTCCTAGGTAAAAAAAGAATGGAAGAAGAGCTGGAGTTCATTCTGATTGACAGGGTTCTGATTTGTTACTCTTTCAACTTAAGTCATAATTCCTTATTCACTCCTATAAATTACTGAGATTTCCTGTACAACCCACCAAAAACTTACATGTATGCTTAAGAAGACAAACACAAATTGGCTGTTACTAAATGCAGTTATACGCTCAGCTTTAAATATTTATTGAAAATATTTTTCTGAACAAGGGGAAGATGTTTTGCACATTGCAGAATCCAGCTTTCAGAGTTTTATTGCTACAGAATGATTTTCAAGGGAGAGGTGGATGGTCATATGCTCTTAAAGCAAGTCCCTCATTAATTTCTGTGGGATTCATGAGGAAAATACTGAACTCAATATTTACAGATCCTTGCTATATGGCTAGGATGGGACTGTTTATAATCCTGACCCATTAGTGGTGGGGGTAACTCTGTGGTGTCTAGGATATCTAGCCTAAGTTAGTCTAACTTCACTACAGTGTCTACTGTACTTAGTGTTACCTCAGCAGTAAGTAGCCTATTTATGTACTCCCATGCCTTACATAGCATAAACCACTAATTATAATAAATATTCAACCCAAAAGAGGCTGTAGCATATCATAACCCACTTTGGGAGTAATACTTAAAAAGATGCTCATCTTCTCTGTCAGAAGGCTATGGGTTGCTCACCTCAGTCTCAAATGTCTTGGCTTCACTGCCCATCATGCATATGGTTGACATAAAAAATTATTGATGTACTTTAAAACCAAACAAGTAACTAAATAAACAAATATGCCTATAACATGGCCAGGACACAGTGATTTTATGGCTTCTGCAGTAAAGATTCTGCTGATTTTTAAATACCAAACAATTGCCCTAAGGAAAGCAATGAACATCAAATATGGGCTACAAGCAATTGCTACCGCTCAACAGGATGCACATCTGTGGAGGAGGAGGAAGAAAAGGAGGAGAAAGGCAGCAAAGAGGAAGAACTCCTGAAGGTCCAGGAAGTTGGATCCTGAAGCACAGCTCAAGGGAACAGCAGCAATAGGAAAGAGAACCTTCTGAAATTAGCCTTGAGCAGGGAACTTGAAAACAATTTGTGATTTAAAAATCTTTCAATCAAGCAAGTACTAAACCACAACAAACTCAGCATGGGTATGTCACAGGTAGTATTAATTTGGGTAAGTCAGGATCTACTAAGTCCACTAACTCTCCTCACGTAGATGCTGAGAGAGAATTAGATTTATTTTAATGACTGTTATTTTTTACGTCTTCAGGCTACAGAATAAAAATGATGAAAAGAACACAATAAAAATATCTTTTTTTTTTCCCCTGGGCTTGTTGAACAGCAGTTTGGCTTTACAGTTTTTAAGAATGTGCACTGCCAAAAGAGACACCTATTTGTATGCAACTTTGTGAGAGTGATTTTCCTTCTTAGGATATTGTCCTACAGAACAATGCATGTCTTGCTCAAGGGAAAAGTAAACAAGATATTCAACGCAAGACTGATGGAGAAGGAAATTGTTGCCTAAGTAGAGGTTCCTAATTCCTTTTTATATCACCCCCATGGGATTGGCAGATATGGCATGGGATTTATGGAAGACTTGTCTTTCTGGAAAGACACGTGGAATAACTATGGCATCTAAAGCAGAAATAAATACCTACACGATGTGTATGTACTTCACAAAAGTAACTGTATAAAAAGTATTGTAAAAGGTGACAGAATTACTTCAAATGTCCTTAGTACTTCTTAAAGAGATCTTCCTCAGCATCATAGCCTCAGTGTTAATTTTTGTAAAACATACCCTGCCTTGAAAAAACATCTGTTCCTAGAAAGTGCTATCTGTTTGTCTTCTGTTTGAGTATTTTATGGCAATAAAGGAAGATGTATATGGTCCATGTCTTTCTAATTTTCCATCTTCAGTCCCTACCTTAAACTCAATGTGTATATCACAAACAGAACTAAAGCTTTAAATGACACAAGAAATTGAGCTCTACACACACTAACAAATTAAAATCCAATGGTTTACTTTACAGTGGGCGTCTGAAGTTTCATAGATCTGTTGCATCAAAAAATTAAGCCAGATCTAGATACAATGACTAACAATAGATGCTCCTGTCCCTCAAAACACCCATGATCTTTTCGTACCTGGAAGATACTCTGTTTGCATGTCTTCCACACAAACTGAGAAACTGCACTTCTTGGCCCGCATGTGGGTGCATATTTGCAGAGCATGTGGCCAGCCTGGGTCTGCTGGCAGGGTGATGAGGGCTGCCTGCCTTTGTAGCTGTGGTTCTACCCCTGGAGGTGGCAGTGAGTGCGTGGTGCCTTGGCTGGCACCCAAGGCAAGGTTACAGCTTCCTCGGCTCCTCTGCTAAAACTGCTCTCACATAACACAGTAGATTTTTCAGTCAATGTATTTTTTTTGCTTGTTAGAAATAGATGCTAACTTGGCAAAACTGTACACTGAGCATTTGAAATTTACCCAATTTGTGCTTGCAAGATCTGAGCCTGATTCTGCTTGACCTGTCTTTGGTTTAAGGTGAAGACAGGGCAAGAGCTCCCCAGCTCCAGTCAACCTCCAGGCTCCATGGTCCATATTTGGTGGGCAGGATTATGGGATTGCAGCATTGAGCCCGGTAAAATTGCTGCCCTCAGATTTCTCTGGGGGTGTAGCACTCAGAGCCTCCCTAGAGACAGAGCACATCAAAGGTAGTCCCAAAGGTCCTCGGGTTATCAATATATGCATAAAGCAAAATAGCTGCATACATGCATAGCAACTGCTATAGAAAAAACAATCACAAAACACACACCAGATATGCATACAGATTATGATTTAAAAATATTAAGTACAAATAAATTCAAAAATAGGTCAGAGATACAAAAGTAATGCCAGGAGATTTGCCTGCAAAGACCTATAAAGCAAAAAGTTGTGCTGGTTTCAAGGTGCTCACTTTAGGGAAATAACAAACATTTTTAACATTTAAATTCAAGCAGGATTAAATAAGTGTACTGAAGAAGAAATGTAAAGACTTGTCCCTTAATATAGATATATTTTTTTTAAATATCCTGAACGATCAGAGAGAGTGAGTTCTCCTTTCCTCAAGAGCCCAAACATCAGAAGTGGAAGAGTGGTTTTAACTTTTACTTTCTTGATATTCATATGTTTCTCTCAGACTCTGGTTGTGATTTTAATTGTACACTCCAGTTTATTTAGCAAATTAGGTTTAGTTTAGTTACTGAAATAAAAATCAAGATGTACGGACAATGATTAACATGAGCCGTGAGTTATTCTGTATAAACGTAAAATAACGACAGAGTAGAAGAACTTCATAAAAGCTGTGGTTTTTTTTCCATACAGTTCTGAGACAAGGAAAACTTAAAGGAAGTTGTTTGCTATGGGGATTGGCTTATTACTTTTTATTAATGGATAAAATACTAACCAACTGCTTGTATTTTAGTCAAAACACACTTCCATTTTTCTTGCCAATGTCTGAGTTATTATTTCATACCTAGAAATAAACAATTAGATTAATTCGGTGCTGTATTTGCTTAGATTTTTAATGGTAGATTTCAGCTGGTCGTATGCCACATTTCCTCTCACAGTGAGGTGATTATTGCTGTCATATGTATTACTATGTTGAACAACATATACCACATATCTTGTTATTTGGATTTCTCATTTCACAGTGCTTTGCCTGACTTTGACTTCAGGAAAATGTATTTCTCATGCTTTTTATATACTGTGGCTTAGGGATCATGACAGGCTGTACCAAATAGGTAAGAGGTCAGTAGATGGCATTAGCTCTTAATCTGGCATGCAAGAGGAGTCAAAGAATTACTGTCAATGATAGCCACACTGCTGCAACTGACTATATGGTTCAAAAATTCGGAAAGTTCCTTACATGCAAAGTGTATCCCTAAAGGCCTTCCAGAGTTAAATAATATGATTCCACACAAGAATGATGACAGGAACAAACTCAGATGATTAGGCAACAAGCTGAGATTTGAAAGACAGAACTGGTACAGCAAAACTACTCCATGGGACAGATGCACTAAAGGGGAAGGCCGTCTCACACAGACAGAAACCACCTAAAGAGACTAGTGAAAAAGTGGCAGTGGTAAATGATAATGCTGATGAGGCAGTACAGATGCAATATTTTCAGACCTTTGTAAAAAGCTTGATTTAAGTTCTGCCAGTAGAACTTACAATGTTTGAATCCTCCCAGTAGATACATTGCTACTGATCAGCTGTGTAAACTCATCTCCTGGTGCGCATACCAGAGTGCTGTCAAATGGCACCACTTTAGTCCCCAGATATCATGACACAGCAGATTTGGAATCCCTGCCTCACTTTAAAGCTTTGCTATCCCAAACAGTAGCTTTTGGTAATGTTGCATCACTTTTTGGGTTTCCTGCTTCTGGTGACATATACAGGGCTTGTGATGAGACTCATGACTGCTGGACCAGTTCAAATAAATGGAGTTTGATCTAATCTCTTTTGTTTTGATTACCTTGTCTAAAAGAAGTTTAGCCATGCTGTGCTCTGTGTGTGTATCTATGCTGTAAACTCAGAACATTTCAAAAGGTCAGTTTGGCTTCCCTATATTTGCCATGTAAAGCTATTGCAAGGTAATTCAAGATCTGGCGTGAAGGACTCAAATGGGAAAGCACAGCCAAGGCTATGACTAGTCTGTTTCTGCTTCTGCTTGTATTATGGAGTGGAACAATCTCATGTTATTTTTCCTGACATGTTCCTGTTTTGTCTCCTGTCTTATACACAAAAATATAATCAATACACAGTAAATCTGGATTCAAAAATCTTCATAAATTGTAGACTGATTGCACTCCTTTTTACCAGGAGCTCCACCTTTGGCATTGGTGTATTTATGTTCCTTCAGAAAATCTCTAGATCAACATTTTGTGGAGAAAAAGAAAATTCCTGTCCACAGTGATGGACAAGACTTAAATTGATAATGGCACATTTACTTTGTGGATAACTTCATGTTATCTTGAAAGATTGGAAAGCAACTGCAGGGCTTTTATTTACAGTACACTTGTTGATAGTGAGCAAAGATCTGTCAATAGCCAAAGAGCAGCAGGGCTGCAACCATGGCACCTCCTTCATTTGCCATGTTCTGACACTGCATCAGCCCACACTGAAGAAATTCACATCTGGGGAGGCTTGCCCAGTTTCTGGTCCTTTGATGCCAGATGACATGAAAAAGCTGGATCAGAAGAGAAAAACTGATATATTAGTAAATGAAAAAGCAACATTTCCAGGCCTGGTTATTTATGTGGAAGGGACAACGATTTATGGTAGGTGGAGCCAGCAGATGCCTGCAGCCAAGTAAGTTTGATGCTTCACTTTAGACTACCATGTTTTCAGTTGTTGAGAATGGAGTCAAAACAACGATGGGTTGATATAAACTTTTCCTTGAACAATTATTTCTCTCAGGTTCACTCCCCCTGCCCTGAAGATTTGCAAGACCATATTGGTTGTTTCTAAGTTTGAGACAAAATTGTTTCACCAGGTCTGAAGAAAATAACCTGCATTTAGCTGGGAATCAGGGGAGTAATAACTTGAAAGAATACTGGAGAGTATGAGACGAAGGGTGCTCGTATGTAAAGAGGATGAATGACATAAAACGTGTAAAGCTGAAAGCCAGGCATCTGAAGGTGATGACACTTAGGGTGATGATACTGAAATGATGAAGAAGGGGAGCACAGAGGTCTGACAAACAGGAGGAAACACAGCCCAAATTGGAGATTTGGCTTGGTAGATAGGCAGAAAGATCTGAGTCATAAAGGACTATGTCTTCCAGAATATAAAATTGAATTTGGAATTTCTGAGCCTTACCAGATTTCTGCTCTCAGCAAATATTTGTTGAATAAATATCAAGGCATCTGCCAGAGCACTTACTGCTGTAGAAGCAGCTTAGAGAATCACAGAGAAACTCTCATTGGTAATGTCTCATGGCCTCCTGTTGCACTGGTAGATGATGAGACAGACGAGTAGGTTGAAAGCTGGCTTTCTTGTTGAAAAGCAGTGTTGATGTCAATATGATGTCATATGACCAAAAAAATTGTTTTTCTTTTTCCTTATAAGAAAAAGTAAATAGAAGCCACATAAAAATTAGCCTTGTAAAGCCAGGCACTCCAAAGTTAGGAAATGCCCAGGATTAGTTGTGCAATCTTAGTTGATCAAATAAGCTTCTACTTTATGATACAGCTCTTAAGGGTAGTTTCCCACTATGTTCACATGGGATTGTATCTCATGCAAGGTACTACCTTGCTGGACTCCCAGGGAAGGGATGTGTTTAGATGTCCTAAAAATGCCCCAAAATCAGTTCATCATATAATATACAAAAAATCACAAAGCAAAAAGCCTTGGCTGTTCCCAGCACTCCTTGATGAAGTCTAAAGAATCAGAGAAATTTAAACTGCCTGATAGTCCCACTCTAGGAAGGTTGAGATTTATGTTATTAAAGAACCTCTCCAGAATGATTCTTTGACTACACAGGCTGTGCGGTGAATGACACGAGGAAATGCCAAAGTGAAAAAAGAGTATTTTAAAAATCAGGTAACTCATCCAAATAACATATTTCTCTTTCTGTCTGTCCTAAATTCTTCAGATCCAGGACATTGACATTGACTATCAATTTGCTTGGGTTTTAAACAGCTGCCTACTTCTTGTGTTTTTCTCATTTTGTGGCATTAAGACTGAAACTCTGGTGCTGGTCTGGCAAAAGTGCTGCAAGATAAGTGAAAGAGAGCAGCAATTCTGACAGCACGAAGGGATGCTCCATGCCATACACTCCAAAACATTAAGTTGCAGATATCTCAAATTGGGCATTTGAGCTAAAGAATTTTTTTCAGCTTTAGTCTTTGTGCTTTATTTCTCTATATGTTGTGAAACTACTCATATGGAAATACATTCTCTTCTTGCAGAGGTTTTGTAGAAGTAAGATTGTAAATATTTGTGATGATGTAGTTTGAGTTATAGGAAAACTCATGAGGAAGTTAATGATTCTGTCTTCATATCTGGGTCTGAACAGTGTGCAGTAAATAAGGCCTGAAGCCACCAATGGAACAATAAGAATAAAAACTGTATTGCTCATTGTGTATCTGTACATCCTGTGTGTGGAATGAGGCAGAGGACCCATGGAAAAAATATGATGGCATCTTTAATCAAAGCGTTTATCATAAGCTACCCAAGAAAGTTGAATTAGCACAGCGTGCATTGCCTTGATAATTACAGTTTTTCTCATATTCAAGAGTTTGCCTTGGAACATTCTGTTACCATCATTGTACACACATGGTAAACAAAAACCCCAAAGCTATCCAATCCAATCTGAAATACACCTCAGAAGATGATTGTACACTTCTTAGTGATTTAATCAATTTATATTAAGAAAAAATATTTTTGATTCTTGTGAATAGGTGGCTAAGGATATGTCTAAAATTATTAGAAAAGCAAATAGTTCTGATATCAGGGTTGGGAGATGAATAAAATTTAGTAATTCACATGCTGCTTTCTCCTTTCCTAAAAAAAAAACAAGCCTTAATCCTACAACTGTGTATTAAATCATTTATTCATAGTGACAGGTAGGAGAACACAGATATAGTAATCTACCAGTCTGGTATCTGGTATGAATTGGGGGTATGAAATAGATCTCAGCAGGCTGAATGCTGTGCACCCACGCAATATACAATGCTGTGATTACAGTAGGTAGGTGGTTTGGGGAAAAGTGGATTTCAGACATGCAGGAGTCCAGTGTAATGTGTGGTATTATTTGCAGAATTTTGCAGGGACACATCTGGTAATTTTAGGCCTGGTATAGTGTCTGATTGGTTTGCCTTTTGTGACACTGAGAATCTACACTACTTAGAAAAATTATGTCTTTTCTGCAAAATTTTTATGGAGAATCCATTTTAAAGGAAATAAGTTAGTTATAGCTGATTACTTTAGGCACAGTCCACTTCTGTAAAGGAAATAAAAGCAATTTATACGGTCACATTAACATTGTAGAACACTTACAGAATAAAAGTCACTTCTAAGGATTTGTAATCTCACAACTACCTTCAAAATGAACCTCAAGATTTTCAGTATCCTGCACAGGCAAGCTCGTATTAATAGAATTTTGATTGAATATAAGTGATAAAATTCCTCAGAACTAACAGTGTCCTCCAATGGACTGGTTTTCCCCTCACTTGGTCATACCTTGCTGCTTTCAGGTATTTGTGACTCCGTCTGGATGGTATACTCATTATACCTTATCTTTATGTAGTATATATTTTAAAAATGCTGTGTCACTTATGATGAAAACCATAGGCACTGCATCATAAGTGGTAAGAAACCCTGGCAAGGAGTGCCTGCAAATTACTTGGTGGAAGCAGGGGAAGCTGAACCCTTGGTAGAATCATTCCTCAGTGTTACCAGCTGGTGGCCCATACTTCTATTTCCATGAAACATTCCCCATATGGATATACTTTGAGTGGGTAGTGCCACTTCTGTTACTGTCATCCTAAAGGCATGGAGGGCAGGCTAGGTTGGGTTTCCATAATTCTAGTCCAGGACTGTCATATCAGCATTTTCTACAGTTGGCTATATGCCCTTTGAAAAAAAAAAGTGAAAAAGATAGGCAAATCTGTTTCCTTGCAAAATAGATATTTCAAGGCAGCCTTTCCTTTAGGTTGATTACGTCTGTCAGCTAGAGGGGAATCTTCTGTGATATATTGGGCCTGATAGCCTAGACAGTTGGACCTTTATTTGGCTGTGACTTGCAATAGTCATCCCTCACATTTAGAAGAGGAAAGGTTTAGAGTCTTTTTTGAAGACGCAAATAGGCAAGACAAACACACATGTATGTAAGACATCCACCTGTTTCCTCAAGCTAATTTGGTCATTGTGTAGCAAGTCTTGTTAGTGCTCACTGGGTTAAAGGGTAGTAGCTGGTTTTGCATTTTCTTCAGCAGAGTTTTCAGGAGGTTTTGGTTGTGACAGCATTGACGTCAGTTGGAACTGACAAAGGTTTAGCCGAGTATTCTAAAATCCAAAACTGTGAAGAAATGGGTCAGGTAAATATCAGATATCTTGCTGCTGGAAAAACAAAGTATGCTCTCCGATTTGGCTTGCTTATCAGAGCAAGTTGCTAATTATTAATTGTTCATAAGATATTATCTTTTCCTTTAAGGCGTTACCAAATAATGACTTTTAAAGTATCATTAGATTGTTGATTTAGCATCATGTTGCGATTAGTATGGCATTTCACACCTTTCCCAGAGCTACTGTCTCAGGTTGTCAGCAGATATCGTTAAAGCTGCTTACAAGTCATACTTGAAAGATTACTTTTGTTGTGTTTTTGCAAAGGTTGGCAACTTTCAAAATTAAACGCAAATTAAAATTTAGCATAAATGTATCATCCTGCTTCTAGCTGCTCTGAGCTGGTAGAGCCCAGATTCCCCTGTATTTTTCTAGGAAGGTATGCTATGCATACTGGGGGGGGGGGGGGGGGGGGTGGTATTTCGTCTGAAAGTTCAGAATAGAACACCCCTAACGGATGAGACATGCTTGTGGGAAACTTTCCTTCTGAATTAAAAATTGTCATAATTTCCTCCAATGAAATATGTGAAAGGATACGTAGCAAGATATACAGGTCTGGCCAAAGGCTCAAAAGAAAAGAATTATCTCTTTCTGGCCAAAGAAAGGACTATAGCTACTTCTCCTGTAAATAGCAGTGCGCATCAAGGAAATGCTGAGTCAGCTGCAAAGAATTACTCAGCCTTTCATCATTGTGGCTCAGGAAAAATGAAATTGTGCAAGGGAATTGTGATGGGATTCAGTAACAAAAAATTATTCTATAAAATAACTAAAACTAAAAGTGGAAAGGAATTTATTCCTCTTTCTCTCTAGATGTAGACTAGAGAGAACCTTCCTAATTTCTGTGACTTCAAATTTGATGGAAACAAGACATACATTTTAAGAGTGTTTCCCACCCACTGGCTCCTCTGGGCATTTGAAAATCTGGTCACTTAATGTGGATGTTTGAATTGGTTTCAACTTCATTCAAACATCTGACCCTGTACTTCTCTACTTTCATCCTATATATTTAGTTTGATATTTAAGATTCTCTGCCTTCAATACTCTACTCTTCAAAAAACAGCCAAAAATCTCCAATAATCACATAACATACAAAAGTCTTTCCTGTTCTAGGCACATTTAATAAGAGGAACTAAATAAAAAATTAAAGATTCAGAACCTCAAAAGTAAGGTATGGATAAACACCTCCAAGCTAAGGGAGAAATAGTTTAAAATTGAGGCACCCGAATTGACTCGAGTGGTCCTAGGCTAATTCACATCAACAGAGGATCTGACTTGAAAAGATTACATGTCTTATCTGAAATTTTTCAGGATTTGGAAACGCTGGAGTAGAAATCTTACAAGCAGCAACATCATTATGTGATTTCCAGTGCCTCTCTCCTCAAGCCATGCTGTTCTAAAGGAAAATCTGCATTCCAGGACTCGGTAATACCTCTGACAGCTTCCCTCATTTATATCACCAAGAGCTGCAGCTGGGCTGAGTACAACAGGAATCCTTGTGATATCCCGCCCCGGTGAATTTCCTGCTGCATGTAGCCAAAAGCCAGCCTCTCCCAGAATATTAAATCCACCGAAGCAGAACCTTGTAACAATTTATAGCAGGTTTCTAGGTGCTTAGTAGCCATAGTGCTTTTCTTGTTTATGGTCCATAGTTTCCTCAGCCATACTCTGTAATTTCCTTACTAAGGTCTTACTCTCAGGTCTGCATATATTTACATGTTTTACTCTGTAAGCTTTTAAGCAGCAAATTATACAAAATAGAGGTGAGACCTCTGCTAGTTGAGTCTTCCTTTTATTGTTCCATTGTAGTTGTGTCTGGAAAATAAATAAGTTAAGAACTTGAACTGACATAAAATAAATGACAGTTCAGGTTCTATAGGTTGATGTTTATGACATGATTGGCCCACAGCCATTGCAGCTATTTTGTAGTCTACAAGATGTCCTTGATTTGCTCTTCCACCAGTATGATAAAAAACAAATATAATCTTTGCATACACTCATAACAGGCTTCTAGCCTCTGCCTGATTTTATATATTCAGCATTTACACTGTTCTTCACAGAACTCTCTCAGATCCCTTAAATAATCCTTACATTTTCATCTGTATTGTTTTCATCTTTCAACCAAGTTGAAACTTGGATAAATATAAAGAAAATATCAAGAAAATATGATAAATCAAGACACTTGTGAAATCACAGAATTAACAAAGACTTGCATTCATAAAAGGGGAGAAATCTGTCTTCCAACAATATACGAATTATGACAATCCAAGCACAGCTACCCGACATATTTTCTGATTTGTAAAAACATCCTCTTCTAATTCCTTTTGAGAGTAACTATGGCAAAAAGACATATAACGATGGTAGCCGTAGTGGGACTTTGAGTGCATCTACGCCTGCTCTCTTATATCTCTCGTCTGCTTTTGACACATTGGTCATGAGATTTTTTTCTCTTTTTATAGATCTCACAGAACTAGTCTTAGTGTCAGAGACATGACTCTATTTCTTCCTCACTGAGCATATATTGGAGCATATATTGTAGCCTGATGAAGAAATTTTATTGTTTTTTTCCTTCAAGGCACATTGTATAGACTTCCAAGGGCTTTCATTTTGTTGACTCTCCTTCTAGAAAGCATAAGCAGCTGAAATTTCAGCCTGGCGATGGCTCCATATTTACAGCTCTATTGCACCTGACCTTGCTAGGGCCACAAAACATGCAAGCAATTTTGTAAAAAGGGAACACATCAATAAGAGCTGGCTGGAGTTCAGTAGAAAGAGACCAACCAACGAGAAAGTAATAGTGATTTTATAATGAGAATGATCATCTGTTTGTCAGCTCACATGGCAACACAATTGTTGGATTCTTGGTAGCTGATTCGTTGTCAAATATCCTAGTCCAGATATTCTTTATTTCTCTACTTTATGTGAGAAATGACACCCATTTCTTCCTGGTACAGATATGATTACTTACTCCATGTTTTTGCTGGTTTCTTTAGTGTGTCATATATTGAGCTGCTCTTTATCTTAACTTGAAACAGAAAAAGATTGTAGCTCACACCTGGAATACCTCTGAGAGCAACCTTTTGCCTAATTTTCTCTGAGCTACAGTGGCTTCCTAGTTTCTAGCTAGAACTTCAACATCAGTTTTGATCTATGGGATGACGCAGTCAGAGATGGAATGAAGTGTCAAAATCCCACTGAAATTCAGTATGCTTTAACTTTTTTGCTAAACTCCTTTCAATTCCTCTGAAAAATCTCAACCAGAAGATCTTAAACAGGGACCAGGCTGTATGGTTTAATATTCAGAACAGATAGTAACTACATTTTCCTTCAGTAATCTTAGCAAAGTGAGAGTGAGGCTTGTAGCCTTACCATCAGTTACAGATAACCTACTTTCTTTTTCTGAAAATTCCCAAGTACTTAGAATTGTATCTCCATGCAATAATTAAGGAGAGTAAATGTTATTTTGCTTTTTTGATTAAAAATTGAATTTATTTTGTGTTGATGTAAAAGTAGGAAATGTAACAGAGAATTAGTTTTTGTTCTTTCTGTCTGCATTCAAAACTAATATTTAGTGCAAATTTTGTACTTCAATCAAAATACAAAAATTTAATAAGATTATATCACCACTTCTTCTCTCAAAGAAATTTTTATAATTATGTGAGAAATGAATCTAGATTAACCTTCAAAAGCTACCATTCTTAGGTGAATGGCATCAGAAACTTGAGCATTCACGTGGAGCATTAGGATTGGCCTGAAAGCACATATCCAGAATACGCTGAGCTTTTGAAGCCATTCAGATAGTGGATTACTTTAAATATTCATAGTGCACAGAAGCCAGTAAGGTAGGTTTTATGCAATCATATCAAGATATTTACGGAATCATATCAACAGCCATAATGAGCATTGGTAACTGGCACGCGTACTGCCTTTGGGCTGTAATCCAGAGAACACGTCGTTTCAGTAAGCAAGATCTGGGATTGCTCTTTGGTGTCCAAGTGAAAAACAAATGGGGATGAAGAGGTGTCTGGATGAGATACATCTAATTATGCAGTATAAGACTTGGGCAATAGAGATATGATAGCTAGAGAAAGAGAGACATATAGACACACATATAGATAGGGTACCAAAAAAAGAGCTCAGACTCTATAAACGGCATATTAACCTTCAGGGCTAAACTTTATTTCCTTGAAGTTGGACAGACTGTTTAGAGGAAACTATAGCTTTACTCAGCACTAAAAGCTTGAGATTTTAACTCCACAAAAGTCAGGAAAATTTTGACTTAGAAGCAGAGGTAGTTAGGAAATTCCAAGTCAAGTAATGATTCCAACTTTCAAAATGGTGGAAGTGAAAGAAGACAAAAAAGCTGCTGGAAACTTTTATAATTACTGCAAAAGAACGTAGAACATTTAAAATTATCATTAAAAGAAAACAATTCATTCCCACACAAAACAAGGAAGCTGTTTCTGTACTGACTCTTGAGAGGTTAAAATTCAGCCCTTTGCATGGAAATGACTCTCGCTAAAATCTTGCATCATGGGTTCCCAGTCAAAGAGATGAACTCTCAAGGATAATTTTTATTTGACTAACAGCTGCTTAGTCTATCACATATAAGTTGATCACTCAGTTCTTTAAACAATATACTTTATTCTTTTGGCTTAGTACTTACAGTGGCATAGATATCTGAACTAGTTAAGTTATGGCAGCTGTGGATAACATTTCTCAATATTTTCTGACTCTTATATAAGTATGTCAATAATATTTGCATTTAAACAAGGCCTCCCCTGTTCCTTCCCCTAGAGTAAATTTAAAGGATCATAATGACATAAAATATCAATGTGTTTTGGGGTAAGCGCAGAATTAACAAGTCAGCTCACAATATGGATTCACAAGCATTGATGAAGGCTGTGAGACCAACTTCATAAAACACATTTGACAGTCCCTTAATGACAGACTCCAATGAAGATTTTGGCTTCGGCTTGTTATATAGCAATATTTAACAACGATGCCCTTGCTCTTTCCGCTCAGGAGACAGACAACTTTTTGGATCAAATTTGCATTTATGAAAATAAAATTTCTCATTGAACTCATGGTGATTTAAAAAAGTGTTTTATGAATATTGCAATGATTTTCTGGTACTTTTTGAGGTATTTTTTTTTGTTTCTTGTAGAGCAACTGATGACTCAATACAAATAAAATATAGTAGATCATATAATGGGAAAAATATTATGTGATAATTTTTTCATATTAATATTTGAAGACATGAAATGTATCCTCAGGAAGATGAGGGATTTGAAGTCACTGAAGGATAAAGTTATTTGTTTTTCAAAGATTAGATGGATATTTAAGTATAAGCTTTCACAGTCAGCATACCTTAATACTTCAACTGGAAATATTTGGCATTTTTAAAAGATGAAAGTGTAATATACTCATTCTGTTTTAGTCAGCATATTTTAAAACACAATACCGGAAAGTTTCTCTTTTTTTTTTTTTTTTTTTGACAAGATTGCGAGATAACGTGCAAATTCTTCCTCTGTAATTTGATTTAAAAGTATGAAAAAGAATTAATTTAACTGAGTTTTCAGACTTCATGTAATTAGTACGACTTATTGCCATTAGAGTAACAATCTAAATGCCAAGTAGGACAAAACTGACAACAATTCCAGTAAGAGCCCAAACATTAGCAAAAATATTCTTGTCCTTAGCTGCTTATAGTTCACTCTTTGGAGTACCTGAATAATGAACATAATGTATGGAACAGAACAAGTTTTGCCCTGGTGCATATTCTTGCCTTCTGATATTAAAAAAAAAAAAGTCATTTCAAAATACATCTGTGCAGGTTTGTTTCCTGGATGATCATGA
>VZRF01003779.1:280919-335919 GCA_013396875.1 Vireo altiloquus | reverse complement strand
GACTGTATTGTCTCAACTAAACATCATGAATAGTTCAAGAAAATTTGGTGTTGTTATACCAGCCTTTAACTGTGGTGATCAGAAGAGCAGTCAGGATTGAAATTTTCAAACAGGATCTTTCTTAAATGGAAAAGAGTGTATTCTTAGGGAGACCTGGAGTGTGATATTACATCAGTAGCCAAATGGATTTAATTTTTTCTACTTATGTTTCAAAGCAAAACAATGACATGAACAGCAAGATTGCCTTTGCCTCATGACAGACTGATGGTTTATGTCTCTCTCCTGGTGGCAAAGCAAAGAGAGGTCACAGACTCCAGAGATGCCAAGCTATGGGATGTGCTGTTCCACCATTTTTTTGCGTTTATTTTTGGTTGAGTCAAAACAAAAAGTATTAGAATTTCAGCTAATGTTGATACAAGATGGTGTTTTCCATTCAGTAATATCCAAAAGTTGACACATAATGCTCACAAGCAAAAAATTATTTATTTTGGAGTATTTAAAAATGAAAGTACTTCTGACCTCCAGAAGAGCTAGCCTTCATTTATGTTATGCATTGCTCTCATCCTATACATAGGTGTGTGAAAATACAAAACAAAGCTGCATTATGAGATACTTTTAAGCATTCTTCTCTCAGACGTTAACAGTTCTCCATAGTGTGTCAGCAGCCCTTGGTCTGTGTTGGTGGAATATACATTATGCCCACTTTGGAAAATGAGAGTAATATAATACCCTCTGGTGTTGTTAATAAATGAGTGTATAGCTTAGTTTTAGTACTGTTCTTGACTGCAGTCTGCTAAGCTTGGTCCACTCTTGTGGTTATAAATCTGTGGGGATTATGCTGAATATCTTTGTGCTCTGTCCATGAGACCAAGACAGAAAAGTGTTTGCTTGATGCCAACGCATAGTTTCTACCTAATAGCATCAATCTGTGCATCACTGAGCGTTTCTTTTCCTGACCTTATTACTTTATGGAATTAAGCTTGAAACAATCTGATGTCAGCTACTGTATATCTGCTTTTATTGCTAGCCTTGCTGGGGCTCTCCATATTGCTAACACTGCATCTCATTTTAGATAGGTTGAACCACATATATATTCTGCAGTTTATTGAAAGCCTGATAGATTGTTTTCTGCATTCCACAATGGCAGGACAGTCTTTTTCATGAATTTTGGAGAACAAATGTAAATTCCCGTGTATACAGCTGACCAAAATTAATAGGTTTTTTTTCCTTGAGGTATGAATAAATCCAGCATATCACTAGATATGAGTAAGAATAGTGCCAGTGTAGCTGCTTTTGGTTTAGTTTTTCCAATTCAGTGGCAGCTTCAAATGTATTTGAAGAATCTGTAAAAGTTGATTATTATGATAGATTCAAAAATATTTGCTCAGACAACAAAGCCACATCAGAATGAATTGCAAGGCTTGAAAAAATGCAAACTACCTTCAAATCGAGGCAATCTTTTGCTGTCTACCCATCCCCACCTCTTTTCTTTCTCTCCCCATGTCCATATAAACTTAGCAGCTTCCCGCAGAGTTCCTCTGCAGTCAAATATAATTCAATGATAAAAATCACTCTATAACTCCATTAAAACACAACTAGAATTATTCTTAGGACCATGTCTAGGGATTAATATATTTAGAAACTATACAATATTTACATAACTTTTCCTCATGTTGAGTCTGATCCTGCTCTTTGAGAAATAGTCAAGACTCAGGCAGCATGAGAGAAAAGGATTTTTCCCCAGTAAATCCCCTATTCCTTATCCTTGTTGTACCTAACACCTGACCCGCACAGAGCGGGCTGGTCTGAAAGATGGCTGATGAATCAAGGGAAAACATCGAAACATCCCTTCAGCCACAGCAGATGTTGATCAGTCACAAGGGACCCAAACTTAGGCTGATTTGCAGCCTATTACCCTGTAGCTGATTAACCACATCACTTTGAATGGTGTCCTGGCTCACCAGTATCTTTTACTGACTTCTACTTATACGGTGCCTTCCAATGCCATGTTAGGTTCCCTATCTGTTCCTAGTAAGAGAGACATTATTTAAGAGGACAGACTTCAGAAATAGTGCCAGATTTACTGGTCAGGCCGACTCGAGGGAGCAGCTCAGGAACTGTCAGGGTGTGAGGAGACTCCAGCAGTGTGCTCACTGCATGCAGGCGGCTCTGAGAGCTGCATGGCTGGGAACTGTGTCAGGACCTTGCTTAAATGAGGGCAGTGGGAGATCCCAGTTACAAAAAATGGCTGCTGTTCACTTGCTTGTGCAGCCAAGAGCATCTCATTGCTGAAAAGATCCACCCACTCTCCGTTCAAACACACCTCCTCTCTCATGAGACTTTCGTGGTAGCAAAGCCAGGAAGTGTTGGGGTCAGGGGAGGTGTGAGCACATGCTGAGCAAACTGTGTTTGATGCAACATATACTATCCCTGCCTGCTGAGACAGCACGAACACCTGCTCTGGAGAGCAATTCCTTTGCTTAGCTACTTAAGCACTGTTTGACCCGCTGCAGGACTTTTCTTATCTTGATATGTACTGAAAAATAAAAAAGAACAGCGTTTTCAAAAGGTTGCTTTCTGCAGTTTTCTCCTTCTGCAAAAGCTTTTTTCCTGTTTCCTTATACACCTAATTCTTTACTCTCCCAAGGGAGAAGGATACTTGAATGAAAAAGAAGTGTTTACTGATAAAAATAAACAAAACACACTTATTCATATGAAATAATGCAGTCTCTGGAATACTGTGTTGTTGTGTATCAGCAAAAGACATGCCTCAGATTTTTAACTCTGTACTTCAAGTACAAAAATGTCTAGGAATATTCTGAAAGGTGCTCCCCCTGCCCCTCTGTATTTGCCTTTATTTGTTTATTTTTGTTTCTCTCCAAATGCAACAGAACATTACATTTCAATCTGCTTGAAAAACTGGCATGATATGGAAAGGGAAAGAGAATTTAAAGGCATCTGATTATTAGAGTTGGACTTGTTTGAAGCAAAGGGCAATTGAACTCTACTGAGAGTATTTCTTTTAGTCTTTTATGCTCTTCTTCCTGAAGACCTTAGCCAGAGGATAAGTTTGAGGAATTAAGGAGCTACACAAGACACCACTTACTGGTAGATGATGAATCCACAGGAAGTCTTGTCCCAAACCAGGTCTGTTACCTGTCTGTCTTACCTTTGACATCTGCATCTGCAGAACTAGAGACTTTATGGAAGTTAGAATATAGGAATTCCCTCACACTATGACTATACATGATTGTGGAAGTCCACCTGAGAATTTATCTACGGCTTCTGGATAATTATTTTTGGTAATCATCCATAAGAACATAATAACTTTTTAACATCAATCTAGAATATAGATTTCTATTCAGTTCAGCATGCCCAAACACCTGCTAAGTGAAATCAATTTGGCTACTCTTAGTAATTTGTTGATTTGCCTCATGCCTAATTTATTTAATGATAAAAATCTGGTGAATGTTTTTACTTAAAAGTTTACTTTACTTAAATATCTGCATGTATGCAACTGAAAGAGACTGAGTGATAAAGTTCTCTGAATTAAACAAAGTTACCCACCACCAGCTGTATTTTGGACAATCTAAACATCAACATGTGCATAGAGCCACTGGAACAAAGAGAGAAGCAGCAGTAAAATACTGAGGTCTTCATACGACTTTAAAAGCACTTGCAGGGTCTTGCAATTTTGATTCTATCTTCAGCTTATCTCATTTATTGAAACACAGTGAGACTGAAAGCCTGAAGATTTAAAGAGTTATTAATTAATATGTTGTACCAGTAGCTGCTGTGAAATGGAATGCAGCATATTCATAATTGCAAATAGCTGATCTAATTTACAGCATAACGTTAGGTATTTGGGTATTTCTGTCATACTGTTACTGTTCTTTGCTGTGCTGACTGCAAAATATAATAACTTCTAAGCAGTGTGTAAAACAAAGTGCTCAATTCACTTTATTAAAATATCCAATAATAATTGATTTAAAGGCAATAAAATGTGTTCATTAGAGGGTTTATATTCAAGAAATATTGAAAGTATACCTAAAGCTGTCACTTTTATTGTGAATGAACAGGATAATATAATTTGAAAAGAGTGTGATCATACTAAAGATTTGTCCTGCAGCATTATCTGATAGCTCATAAAGTGCTGAAATTTAATATGATGCTTTCAGTCAGTTTAATTGAAATTTAATTGCCACTTTGGGCAGAAGGTTTAGATCTGATCAATAAAATATTAAAGATTTTGTGCTTTCACTTGGAACAATTTCTTAGCCAATGCATCAAGTTTAACTCATGTTTTAGGAAATATTTGTTTGTTATAATTCACATAATGTTCAATATCACTTGCTAATCTAAATGTGTTAACACATTGCACAGATAAATAGTGGAAATAATAAAGCTATAGTTGATCCATTTAATTACAACAAGATGAAAGAAATAACGGTCACCTTCAGATTCATGAGAAAGGCATTAATGTAAAAGAGCTATAAATATTTTGAAATGTCAAACCTCAGAAAGACAGAGTCCAACACCAGCCTAGCTGTAAATCAGGCACATGGAAGGACCTTGAAAAAAAGATGGTTCTTTGGTATTTTAGAAATAATTACTAATACAAAAAGGGTAATGATGAACCTATAAATTACATTAAAAAGGGCCATTAGAGGAGGATTAGTTTATAAAGCTGAGAGATGGTTCCTGAAAATTATCCTGGTAGTTATTTCTTCTTTTCCTCTCATATTATTCACGAACCCCAAAATTATCTGATTAATGATAAACTAATTGATTGTTACTTTGCAATTCAAATGAAGTAGCCAACTTTGAGTCTCCCTTTACTGTGATCTATACTGTTTTCATTTTTATTCTTTTTTTGTGTGTGTGTGTGTGTCAGTGTAAAGGGGATTATCCTACATTGTTCTCTATAATGTGTGGGGGCAATTTCAGTCTAAGCAGCACTGCTACAGAGTTCATCTGCACAGCTCGCTCAGGCCCCTGAATGCCTTCTCTACATGCCTGAAGGTGGCCTGGTGCCTCTGCTCGTCCCTCCTTTGCCCACCTAGGCACTCCTACAGGACCTTGGGAGAGCGGACAGAGCTAGGGGTGTCTGAAATGTCACTCTCAATTTTTCCGAGGTCTTCAAAAACGCTCTTTAACCTAAAGCCCACAGAGTGTCTTATCAGGACTGAAGTTTCCTGCTCAAAATGATACCATATTCAGTGGCTACCATTTTATAAGAGTTTTCATCCTTTCAAATAATAAGCACTGCTTCAAATAGCAATGTCTGAGCTCAGCTCTGATGTGTCAGAAGTTGAGTAAGAGGCAGGCCGAAGAGCTGAGAAACAGAAAACTCTCTAATAGGCATATAAAATATGCTATGATGGCAATTTCATTGCAAGTTACTGCTTATTTGAATAAACTGTAATTCCCAGAACGTTATTTTTTATTTAAGATTGATTCAGATGTGCATGGGGCAGAGGACAGCACCTGCCAGCATGGAAAACAGCTGATTTATATTGCTGCTGGTGACAGAAGCACAGCAGGATCACCTTTTTGGCCTGCAATCAATAGCATCTAGAGTGCTCTGTCCCAAGGATCATGAGAAAAGATGAAAAAGTATAGTCATTCCCACTTCCTATCTCACAGCACTCAACCATTATCTGGAGAATTGATAAAATAGCCAATTCAAAGCCCTCTGAAGACTGCATTGGTCTGTTCCCTCTTATGTGAGTTTTCTTGCAGAAAAGGATTTGCAAGTGCAGCTCCCTGAAGATCATTAACTTCTGCTGGCTGTGGCATGTCCCTGCCATTGTGAGGGGCAGTGTGAGCACTGAGTGCTGGGAGCCCCAGTTCAGGTGTTTGGGAACCTGATTAGCAAGCAAAACCAAATATCAACTAATCTGACAGTTAATACAATACACAGACACATGCCTGCTAAAATGGAACATTTTTGCCTACAAAGAGAATTTCAGGCCTCTCATTATAAAATTAGTAATTTTAGCTCAAAAACTTGAACATCTGAGGCAAGAATCTCGGGAGAACAAAATGGACGAATGGTTAGAATTTGGAAGGAGAAAATGGGAATAATATCATACTTCTACCATTGGGCCATTTCCTCCATGCATTTCTCCATCTGTAGGGTAGGAAGAGACCTCTTCACCAAACCACCTGTCTGTCTAATTGTGATTGTTGGAAGACTGAATAAAATCATATTCTCATAGACTGTGCAAGATGCCAGGTGTTGCTTTTGTGGGAGAATTTTAAGAATATTTTGTTCCCAATTTTCCAATCTTTTCTTCAAGTTCTCCAGGATGCATTATTCTGGGAATATTTATTTGGAATCTGTAATTGCTTTCCAGGGCTACTGAAGAGTACTGAAGATGGGGAGAAGGAAGTACTAATTCTGTGCGTCGCAAATTTGCTCACTATTAGAGCTCTAAGCAGCAAAACTGACACTTCTCACAAAAGCAGCAAGACAATACAAGTTCCTTTTCTATAGTACTGAGAGAAAACATGGTTAAAATGAATGATAGATTTTGCCTTTCAAAACACAAAAATTTCTTTCTCTGTTCACTGTAAATAACTTTAATTTCATTGAAAAAATAAAAATAGTTTTCTTAAATTTCTCTTGATCAAAATTCGAGCATAATCCTCTCCAAATCTTTACTACAGAATCCCCAAAATCTGCCAAGGACCAGATATGGTTTTGGTTTGGATTACTAAAAACTCTGACATTCTGTTCAGATAATGATCTGGATTTGGATTTTCAACCTCCCAAAATGCTTGCATTAACCCTACAGTGTTCTTACCCTTTCTAATAAGAGCTGTGTTTTAGCTTGAATTTTATTTATGGTCTCTTTTTCGGATTAAATCACAAGTCCTTAATGGATTTAAATCCTGTCTTTGAAAACAACATTTTTGTATATACTCAGGTAGCACTGCATTTTAAACAAAAGCGATTCCTTCATTTGTTCCTTAACTTCCTCAAATTCTCAGTTCAAGGGTACATTTTTCATCTGGAAGATACTAAAATTGGTGTCACCTTTCCTCTGCATTGACAGTAGAGGATTAAAATGGTTGCACTGAAGCGTCTTGTATTTTCTCTTCTTCTAATTTATCACAACCACATATTCCATGGGAAGTTAAGGTGGAGGGAGAGAGGGGAGGAAAGATGCCCAGCTGATAGACAGCAGCTCTACCTTGCAGAAGATTCATTCCACTGCACATTTTGAATCTGCTGACAAGAAACTTGCAGCACAAGTAATCAGAGCCTTCACAAGATTGATTTTGTCCCCTGCTGGTATATGGCATATAGGGGAAAAAGGTTCTCATCTCTCAGTGTAATCTTAACTATTTAGAAGCCATTACCGCAGGATTACAAATCATCTCAATACCTTTCTTGTGTAACTTAGTTATTTATTAGGAAGTCCAGCAAATTAGTCAGGTAACATTACACAGTGTTCCAGTCCTGAAGCTCTTATTCAGCGTGCTGCTGGATTATTCCCTTAATTTACAAATGCTAGTAAATCTATAAAGTTCTGTAAACAATGCTGCATAGTGCTGAGTGTAAATATTTAACAAATTTTCTAATTTTTTTCTAATTGCAGAGAATACTTAGCAACCTATAGCTCACTTTTCAAAGTGACTCAAACAAAATTGCAGATGTTCTGTCCTAGGTTTGTAAGAAATGCTTAAAGTCAACTTGTCATAGAAACTAAATTGAATCTACTACCTATGCAGCTCCGGAAGGGAAGCTATGGGAAAAAAAAAAGAAGAAGCATGAGATTTATCTGATGTTTCACTGATGTATGGTTATATAAAATCTTAAGTAATACAGATAATGTCACACAATATTGCAACATATATTTTCAGCTGAACATTATAAGACAATAAGGCATAAATGGAAATTAAAGGAAAAAAATCTGAATGGTTGTCAGGGAACACTTTTTCATTCAGAGAATCATAAACATATGGAATGGTATGTCAGGCAAAGTTTCTGAGATAAGAAGGGAGTAATTACAAAATAGATTTATATCCTGCGGAATAAAGTACAGACAATGGAAAAAAGCTTCAAGTAAAATGATTTTTAACCCTCACTAGAAAAAACGCTCATGATAATCGTATTTAATAGGTTACATCTAATTTTCTGAAGTTTGCCTTCTATTCTTTGGTCAGTAATGGAACAAAAATAGACATATGTAAGTCATCCACTCATGCTCAGAGCTACCATGTACTTTTAATACATATCAGTATATCAAAATGCAAACATAGAAAATGAGATACATTCTGTTGCTCTGTCCCTATTGAAATAAATTACTTGTTGATGTGAAGATATTGGATTCTCAAAGCATACAAATTTTTGATATTAGAAAATATGGCACTCAGAGTGACTCTTCTGTAGTGATGTGTAAAAATAAATAATCTCAATAGATAAATGCATTAAAAGGCAGCCTCCAGGGCAAATAAAAGCAGCAAACATATTTTCATGTGTGAAACAAGTAATTAGAGAAAAAGTGATAGAAAACTGCAAACCAGGACATTTTCCTACTGTGGTTCCAAAGCAGGGTGGGGGTGGCAAGGATGTCATTCAGCCTTTAATCCACTTTAAGGAATTCAGGTAGGAGAAAAAGCCTTTGTAGAACCTTTATAGTCTTGTCTCAACAGTAACAGTGAGAGAGATTCACAGATTCCACATTCCTTTATAATGTTCCAGTATATATACAAGTTATGTTGACAAACTAAATAAACTATATTTACATTAAGGCTCCAAAGAGCTATGGAAAGACATGAGTTTAACTTAATTAGAAAAGAAATCTAATTATAGCTCAGATACCTAACTGGAATGTGAATTATACCACAGTCATTCTTTCGGTCATTCCACTACTTCAGCTTTTCTTCCTTGGTCAGAAAATCAGAAAGTGACATGAGTATAACATCTAAGCGAAAAGAAAATGTGCATATCTAAATCTCTTTCAGTATTTATCCAAACTCCTATAATTTTTTATAAGTTTTTCTGGCCAGAAAGATATGTTTATGTGCACAGCTGCCATGCAATGAGGCTGCATCTTGTAGAACTTGGGATGTTGAAGATCTACCACCAAGTGCTGCAAAAATGGCTGGTGGTGCCAAATCGATGGTAATGGCAAGACAATGTTCTTGTCAACTTAGAATTTTCCTACAATGTTGTACAGTGAGTATTGCCTATCCAAACCATTATATGTGGCCATTTTTCTCTGGGACACTGGCACATCCACTGGAATTACCCTTTGTCCAGACAATGATTCCAGAAATCCTAGCCAAATAGATAACTTTGTCATTTTCTAGCTAAACATTTTCTCTGGGTGAAATATAGGGATAGAAAGTGAATACCAGACATTCAATAGCTCTATTCTTAATAATTTCATGTGCTGAGGATGAAAGAAGGTGAGTTCTAATAGAAGACTACGTCATGGTCCTTGAGAAGAAAAATATTCCTTTCATACTTCTGAGAGGAAAGAAATTGTCCAGTAAGGCAAGTTAAAACATGCTAATGAGCAAAACCCCACGGTTAGAGCTAAGAAAAGTTAGACTTAACAAAGACAACATGAACACTGTCTGTATCTATCACTAAGAGATCATCAATCATAGCTATACTATAAATGTAACAAAATCCATGCTTAAAATAGCATGGCAGGAATCAGAGACACCTATACCATCAAAATGTGACCAAACATACTTCAACATTACCTCCCGAACACATCCAGCAAAACAGGAGATACATTTCCACACTGCTTTTTTACAAGTAATAAAGGGCAGGGGTCCAGGGTTCCAAGACTTCATTAAGAAAAAGAATGAAACCCAACCAAGGAAGCAGCACAGTTCAAGCCTGTCTTGGTCTTGCTTCACTTCATCAGTGCAGATTGAAGCATAAAAAAAAAGAAATAAATAAAAGAAAATAGATGTGAAATGCCTTGCGGGAAGAAAATATTAGCACTACAACCAAGTAAAAAAATTCACATTCACCACAGCTTTCCATGGTTTTGCTGGACAAGAAATTGCTCTGTGAGTAGCAAAACAGTCTTCTCACTTTCACAGTCATTGGTTGGAGGGTAAAAATTTCCTGGGCGGCAATCTGAGATTTGACATCAATAGAAATTAAGAGCATGAAGTGTCTTTAAAATGTTACCCATAACCAATTTTTTAAAAAATTGCTGATTCCTTTCTTGCATTTTTTTACAAACACACTGTTATCATAAAGGCTAGTTTTAAGTGTTGCCATGAATATGCCACTTGATATTTAGCACAAACAAATTAATTACCTTAATTGAAAATAAAAATTATGATAACAGCAATATAAAGTGTAATTGTAATAGCTGGAAAACAGGTGCTAAAGGCAGAGGACATGACTACTAATAGAAAGAGTCCAATAAGGCTGTACCTGGCAGATAGTGAATGTGGAAAGAAGATGAGTTTATGTGAATTTTGCCATCAGTAGAAGTGTCTGCTTCAGATGGAAAGCCATGAGGATAAATTTAGGGATCTAACTCAATATTCAGCCAAGAAAAGGACAGCAATATTTCCAGGCTTAAAAGCTGGAGAACTGAAAGTTTTGAGTGGTCAAGAGGTGAGTTCCCTCACAATTCTAAGAGTGGTAGAGGTCTTTCTTGTATTTTAAATAAAATGAAAGGAAACAATGTGAGTCACACAGAAAGTGGGAAGTAAAAATCAGATCCCAGAGTCTAAATAGTGGTAAAGCATGAGACTATCAAGGGAGCTAAACTACAAATGGAGCCAAATGGACATCATGGACATCCCATAATCTTTGCCAGTCTCTAATATGAAAGTGATATTTGATTTGCGGTTTCTTTAGAAAAAATACAGTCAAATCCCTCTCTTATTATCACTGTTTCTCTACATTTTTGTAAAATTGTACCAAATGCATACATTACGAATTTTTATTCCTTTAGAAGGTCTTTCTATCTTGGGGAGACCAAAGGAAAGATAATTTTCATATCTAAAGGTAGAACTTGGATGTTGTCACTGCTAGTTCCAATCTGCTCCAGGTCAGACTTATTACTGAGAGCTAAAATCTCACACATGCCTGTGAAAAAATATTTGGAAATGCTATTTCAGGATGTGCTTGAGTATACATCACAAAGCAGCTGTAACAATTGACTCTGCTTGCACCTGTCTTGGCCCTCAGATCTCTCAGTTTCCTCAGATGATCCAACTACCATCTTTAATGTGATTTCACATAAAACAATACAAGAATACTTTCAGGAGAAACATCAAAGTAAGCTGTAAAAATTGTGTCTTTATTCAGTACTGGAATATTTTGTGACACATAGGACCAAAACCCAGCATAATGAGACAAGAAAACAGGAGATTAGTATGTAGAATGAAAGAGTAGTTAATTTAAGTCTCTTTTCACAGCAACTTCCACAGGAACATAGTATTTTCTATTCTATTACTTTCTATTATTAACTCAACTCTTCCTCTAATTTTGAAACTCTCATTAATATGAAGAAACCAGATTTTTACCAACTTCTACATGGCTGCTTAACCAGTGCTTTACAGTTCAGAATGAAAGATAGCAGACATCAGTAATCATCATTGTGTAGACTACTTAAACTGAAGGCAGAGCTACGACGTGAATGGAGGCTAGGATTTAGTCCTAGCAAATAGTTTCGTTGAAGAAAAAAAAAGTGATGAAACAAAGCGTTATTTATTCCTGGGCTGCAAAAAGAGGGCTGTTTGTGCCAAACAAAATGAGTGCTTGAACAAGACATATTCAGAATATAATGCATATGAATCACTTTGTACATGTTCCTTGATAACACACCCGTGCATGAAGTTGTTAGTGTCACTCTAGGCATGTTATAGATTTACTGTATTACATACAATGCAATTATTGATTTACATAAGTATTGCTATTTTTCCCCAAATGTAACAGATTTTAGCTTGAAAGGACTATAAACTGAGAGACTTGCTATAGTTTAAAATTGGCAGCTGGTAGGGAGATGAATGCCAGGCAAAGTGAGTGTACAGGAGGTTCCTGCTGTTTCCTCAGGGAAGCGTCCCTGGGTGAGACATCTGCTGCTCAAACTTCACCACACATTTTTATCAGGTGACACTCTGTCAATACCTAATCCAAATTCTTCTGTTGTAAAGTGTTCTGATTAAATGAAAATATAATAACTCTCCATTTTCTCTTAAAAATGTCAAATCTACTTGATTCTCTCTTCCCCCAATGTTTTATTAATGAATGTATCTTTTCATTGGTATTGCAAGTCTTATGAGCAGTAACTTACTTTTCCATGCATATTCATAATTTTGTGGCATGAATCATAAAATTCAAACCCATACGTGCACATTCTGTTCAAAATACTTGTTCTCTATTCACTACATCAGTATCTGAACTCTCCGTTTATTTATCTTTACAACAGCTCTTTTAGGTAAGGTACAATTAAAGCAGGTTCAATATGGGACTCAGCTAAAACTGTCATGTGTCCACACACAAACACACACACACCCCCTTCCTCAATGCCTAATGCTAAGAGATTTTCTTCCCACAGTATACTCCAGAATCACAAATGGGATTCCCTAAAGCATACGTGGGAGTTAGGCACCCTTCTTGTCTTCCATAGGCAGTGGCTCTGGAATTTTTTTCTGTATGGCAGCACTGCTTCAACAGAAGAGGTGAAAAATGTTCCCACCCAAAATAAGCTCTAGCCAGGAGATTAAATGTCTCTCGAGAGGTGGGAAATGAAAGGCTGAATTCCCTCAGGAAGAGAAGGAAATTAAATCCGTGTTTCACACGTCCTGACAAGAGCCCTCATCAGTGGACCATCATATAAAGGGGACATGTCCTCTCCATATTTTAAAATAGCAGCTGCAGCTGCATTTGGGGGGGTTAACTCTTCTGTTTGCATAACAGATTCACTCTCAGAACTAGATGGAGTCTTCCAATCATCTTAGGTGGATGACCCTCTAATTTCTATATTTCAGCCAGGGTTAAATTCAAGATTCGTGACAAGCTGCTCAGTCCTAATAATTTGGAAACACCATAAAATCACATAGGCACCCAGAGAATCTCTAAAGCTAGAATGCTTATGTGCTGCAGGCATCTCGAGGGTTAAGAAGCAGCTAAGCAGTTTTTTGAATTAGTTGTCCCATCTCTGTGAGAACTGGGGGAGAAGACAGTGAACTAAGGTCATGAAGAGAGTCTGTGGCAAGGCACAGTACAAGATCCAGAAGTCTTAGGTTCAGCTGCTGAACTATTGTTTTATTTTAATTGCTAAACTATTAAAAATGTTTCTGTGGAAGAAGTATATTTGCAAGAAGCAGTTGGTGATACATTCTACTCATTTTGGTGTGTTTTAGAAACACCGTTAGCATAAATCTTCTAGTGTGATTTGCACTTCACTTAATTTTATAAATATATAGACAAGCCTCAGTCTGCACATCAGAACCAGGAATGTTTTTGTATCAAGAACCTCAAATGAGAAAATCTGTAAATGAGTTGGCTGTTTTCTCATCTGTTCTGTGCCCCTCTTGCTGCCCCTTCTGCTGTCTAAGAGGAAACTGCTTTTTTTTTTCCACCCTTCCAGGTTCTGTCTCACAACTGCTACTGCTTGACTGATGGATGGAGGGACACAGTAAAAAGAAACATAACCTTAAATTTGTAGCAGTCAGCAAATAAGCATAGCATAGCAAAACATTTTAAGAGAAAAAGCTCAGAAGCTGAAACCAGAAACTGATTTTACTCTATAAAAATTTTCTTACTCTTATCATGTCAGTTCCCTTTACAGAGCCACTTGCTTTAGCTTGTATTTTGGGCATACCTCAGTTCCTCATCTGTAAGTCTTTCCTTGGATCTACCCATGGCCTGCTCTTCACTCTCTTATCATCTGCTCGGTTTGTTCAATGTAAGCCCTTCTCAGTGTGCTTGCTATTCTTATTTTTGATTTTTTTTGCCCATGTCGCCTTCCAATTTCTTGAGTCAACTCAGCCAACCTTTTCCAAGCCTTTTCTTAGTAAATGCCTCACTACAGAATAGGAAGATCTATCACTAAGGCAAAAGCCAACATTTTCAGCTGTTGTTTGTTAGAGCAGATTTATTGACTTAATGGGATAGCTGAAGATCTGATCCTTTCAATTAAAGCAAAAACAAAAGCTTCTATCCTTCTGCCCTCTGTTCTTTTTTGAATGAATTGTTTATAAATTATAAGGCATGTCTGTTGAAAGAAACCTTATATGAATCCTAATGGTAGATTTTACATAATGAGTTTGGTAGAACTAGGATGGGAAAATATTGGATAATTCAACAAAATACCCTCTTTTCTGATGAGCATTACAAAACAGATTATTACACATATTCCACCTGCTGCCTCTTGTCCTTGGTGTTGAACTTAACCTCTTCAGCACTTTCACTTTACTTCTACTCACTTCTGTACCTGGAAGTGGCACACGTATGCGAGGAAGCGAATGAAGGTACAGGATTCACATTATTTCTGTGACTCAAAAGCTTGGAAGCACCGACAGTGCTTAAGAATTCTGGACCTTTCGAATAATCTATTCCATGTGCATGTGATTGGAGGCATATCTCAGCTCAGATATGAAAATGACAGAACAGTTTTATGGAGCACACAACATGCAGTACGTGGCTGACTTCATTTATCTCTAATCACCTCAAGTTCTGAACTCTCATATAAGGGGTGGTTAATTCAAACATGCATTGCCAATTTTATACTGCCTGTTGGATTGAAGCAACCAAGGAAAGATCCCCACATCTGCAAAAGTCAAAATTAAATTGAAGTCAAATTCATTAACAACCTGATAATTAATGTAACATGAGAAAAAAAACCAATGTTTTCTAGCCTTTGTGCAAATAGATCTATTTTTCAGGTTGGCAACTGATATAGGAAGGGACAAATAACTTCTAGCTCTAAAGCCAATACTATTCATCATTAGAGCTAATCAGAGCATTTGCCCACATTTCTGGTAATAAGACAACAGATAACGTTCTCTTATTGAAATTATTAATGTTTAGGTGGTATCCACCTCAATAACACAGGGCTTCGTGGAATACTCAAATCCCATTCAAAATGATCTTGTTACATTAATATAAAATAATTTAATGGTGATAATGTAACTTTTCTAGCTTAACATTCAACTCCTCAACCAATAAAACACCCACATGATCATTCTAAGAGTTAGATTACTTAACCTAAGGCTTTTTAGGTGTTTGCAACACTATTCTTTTAACACTGTTCTCAAATAGATTATGTGGTTTTTATCAAACACACACCCACTCTCACCATCTGCTGGAAATTTATAAAAAGTATAAGAATGTTAAGGTATATTTCCTCCATTTATAAAAACTGTGAGAATTTAAATCAAGGACAAAAAAGATATTTTAAGACAGCTGTTTCAGTTCTGAGGATTTCTTTCATTTAGTAAGATGTAGATAACCATCTGGAGCTACAGTGCAATGCAAGACTGACCCCAGCCAACAGAAAGTTGGAAAGGGTTGGTGAAAGACATGATGGCCTTCCCAGCTGTGACCCCACTGCAGGGCAAAAACTGCCACTGGAAAAGATGTCAGCTCACTTCAAAGGAAGTGGAAGGTGCTCCAAACCAGGATGTCAGAATGGCTGAAATTTGGAAATCGTCTAGTCTAGCCCCCTCCTGAAAATTGGCTCAGCTATAGCAGGTTGCTCAAGGCTTTGTGAGACTGAGATTGAATGTCTTCAAGGATGGAGACTCATGAGTTCTCCAGGCAATCTGTTCAGTGTTTGACCATCCTCATAGTAAGAGTGTTTAAACAGATTATCCTGTATTTCAGTTTGTGCCCATTGCCTCTTGTTTCACTCCACTGAGAGGAGTATGGCTCCATCTTCTCAATTGCCCCTCATGAAACAATTATACACAGTGATTGTGAGGAAAAGCTCAAGCAGCCTTTCAAGAACAGCTGACAGATGTTGATAGAGCTTCCTTGAAGTGACCACCCCAAAGGAGCTACTTATTCCTGAGAGCAGGCATCTTTAGATTCTTCAAAGGATTCACAGGCATCATTTACTGGTTCCTGAAGGTGCTCCCAGAAGATCTGCAAGGTCTAGAAGCAGAGATGGGGAACTGCTGTGCAATCTGCCTGTGTCTGTTGCCTGCGCCTGTCAGGGATACTCCAGGTCGTGGGATGTGCATCTGGAATGCTGGGGTAAGGACGATGTGGGAAAACACCCTGATGAATTGTGCTTGGCTACCTAAGCCAAAGAAGAGCCTCTCAAGATTTCTGTGACAGCTTTATGTGCCGGGAAGCCCATTTGTACTATAATCTGAGCATCTCAATGTCTATATTTTTAATATATTAAAATTATATTAATAAACTAAGTGGGTCTTTCCACTGGTTTACTAAGAACTGTTCCAATCCATGTCCTCAAAATACCCAATGAACTAATCTCTAGATGCTGAAATGTTTAGTTTCCCAGCATTTTTATCCCTTTACCTCTCCTTTTCAGAGGCATATTTCTTCCTATATTTATCCTGAGCCTACAAGCTGAATATTCATTTCATTTTTGTAAAAAAATCTCTTGGCTTCCTTGACATTTCCAGGAGATCACTTGTTATTTTTTTCTATCCTCCCTCTCATTCATTCATATAAACACATACACTTCTCACACTTGTAAGATTCTGCTCCTCCTCTATGCAGCATGCATAGAACCTTAATTATCATATGAATACTTCAGTATATGAGTAACATGCATTTTTAATATCAAAACCATGCCCTTCAGTTGTTCTGTGCATGCAAGACAAAAAGAGATATTGAATTTGAAGGTCTCAGGAAAAAGATAATGTAGATACCATTTGTTTATTTAAAAATGTCTTTTCAGTATGGACAAAGCAGTTCCAAACATTAATAATGAATATTTACCTAGAAAAATTTAAATGTAAGAACTCTATTGCCTGAAGGACAATATTAATTAGTAATAGTAGTCCATAACTTAGTTTCAGAAAATGCCTGCTGTCTTGTCTAAGTATGTATGGAGCTTAATTACACTACTGTTGGTCAAATTAGGTCACTTCCTTTGAGGATTTGTAAATATCCAAGTGTTATTTTTTTCACCTATAGAGCTAAGACTGATTTTAGGTATTTTATTCCTCTTTTAAACCCTCTAGTAAAGACAGAGAATGATCCTTGTGATCCTCTAGGGTGTATTCTGATCTCTGTATGCTAGCTCTGCTGTAGAGGGTGGGAGCTGTGCATTTGTAACTTAGAAGAGAATATAATCCCTAGGCACTGTGTTTTAAAACCAAGCAGTAAATATTCATCCCAGTTGGAAGCAGAATACACTTAAACTTGTTTAAAAGATTGTTTACAGAAGCTGTTGGAAAGAGTAGGTAGTATTTATTTTAATTATTTATTCTCTCATTGATTTGCAAAGTGCTAATAAAAAAAGGGAGTTGTTTAAAAGCATGGGTTGCTTAGGACGAAAGTAATATTGACAAAATTTTTGCTATTATTGAGATGTTACCCTGCACAGTGTTATGACTATTGCCAGCATTTAAAACTATTACAGGTAAGCCTCAATTTTCTTGATTTTAGAGTAATGCTTGCAGATTTGTTCTTTGTGTATGAGAACACCTGGCTTAATGAGGTCTGCAAGTGTAAATTCTAGCAACTATATATGCAGGTGATAACATCCAAAACATGTGTGTACAGCTGCTTTTAAGAACACAAACAAAGGCTTTTCCTGTCTCAGACCCTCAACATTTCATGCATTTAGGGAGGCCAGTACGTAAACCCCGTGAAATTGAAGGCTAAAAAGCATCAGTCAGAAGAGAATGCTTAACTTCCTGGGGTATATGTTATGCCAGCAGTGGACATTTTAAAAAGGAACAGTTTCCTACAGACACAGGACTCACTTGCCCCTGTTTTGAAGAGAGATTTCTATTTCTTTGTGGGACTCTGATAACAGCAAGAGATGGAGGAAGCATTCTTTTCTAGCCATGTTAAAGTTTTCAATTTATTTGAAAATAATTTTTTCTTTACCATTCAAATAGCCAGATACAATATATAACAACTTGGGTTTCAGAAACTGATTTAGGCATAAAATTCCAACCACTTTTTGAATTTGCAACAGCTTTTTAATATACACTCTTGTAGTTTAATCTCTTCTTGTGACAGTTACCTTTTTCAGCATTCACAACCTTGTTCGTGTTTTATACAATGTCAGATAGCAAGTGTCAAGAGAAATTTAAAATTATAGTTCATTTACTCTAGTTAAACATAAGGAACCAAAAGCAATTACCAGAGCAAAATGATGGAATTAAAGATTCTTCTTGCAACCTAGTTAGGTATTTAGTGTTTGATGAGTGTTGCAAAAGATAAATATATTTTTCAGAGAGGACTGTATCAATCTACAATCACAAATGAAAGCCACTGAACATGATTTAGATATCAAATATAGGGCTTGCAAACAATTATCAATCTTGGACAAGGAGGCTGGAGTTAAATGAGAATGTAATTTTCCTTTGTTCCTCAAAGGATGTTTTTTCTTTAACTAATAAATAATGTCTTATAAAGCAATTTTATATTTATTACTTATAACATTCTTAAACAAAAAGTGAATTTTTAAAGACATCCTGAAGGTGTTCTACAGCAGATATACATATAACCTCATATAAACAGACTAAATGCATTCTTACTAGGAGGATAAAAATTTAATTAGTTTAGTCTAATTACAGTCTTGCTACATGCTAGAAGTTGAAATCTAGTGGATTTGTGATTAATTTTGATTGATCGTAAAAAGTGAGCATAGACTTATTTTTGTGGTGACTAGTCTAAATTTTATGCCATGTGCATCTGTAATTTAATCTGTGATTCATATTATATGGCACATTGCACATAAAAATCCTTTTGGTTTTTAAATATAGAGAACTTGAATTTGTCTAAGTCTAACTTAAAAATATCAGATGGTCTATAAGAATGAGTTATAAATTCAATTATCTCATTGTTTTGACATGGCAAACTGTAGCAACAATTAACTGTATTCAGTTCCGGTTTACTGTGAGGTTACAGCAAGACAAATATTTGTTTCAGCTTGGAAAAAAACATTACGGATGAACAGTGCCTCAGCACTAAAATTCAGAAAGAATGGAATGGTAGGGAGGGAAAAATTATTTTCTGAAGGTTTTTTTTTGTTTCGGAGTATTTCTTGCTGTTTTTTACCAGTTTCCTTTGGGCTTCTGTTTCTTTGCAACGACATTTGCAGGCAGAAGGAAGAACTGGCCCTAACCCTTGCTCCCTGCTTGCTTGACCAGCTGCAACTCAACAAAGATCCACATTAATGTGAAGAAATTCAGGGGACCTCGTCCTCCTTACTGCTCTCTGTATTATATGTTCTGGCTAGTACCCACTCTCCTACTACTCCTTGGCATGGGGAAGCAACCAGAGCCAAGCCTCCACAAAACTCCCCATTCTACCCTTGTTGCTTGCCACCAGGGGTAAATTTCATATTTAGCCTCCATTCTTTGAGTCTGGAGAAAGACTGGATGCCATGGTGCTTTTATGAAGCAGAAGATCTCTAGGAGTCAACATGTTTTGACCCAGTTTGGGAAGGAATTTACATATGTAAATTTTAATGTTACAATTCTCTAAAAAAAATTAGAATAAGCTCTCTCTAGATGCCTCATGAAATTAAGAACAAGTAAAACACTGGTTAGAGTGCAGTTGGATATTAATGATATTTATAATATATTCAAGAAAGAGAGCACATGTAAAATGACTTGATTTTTTCTAGGTGCGGAATTAACATGCAAATATTTTTCAACTTCCACCTTTTCTTAACACATCTAAATTTATTTTATTTAAATAGCAACCAAAGCAAAGATGTTCTTACTAAATTTATTTGCCTGTATAGGGACAGGGTTCTTTTTGCAGTGAGTAGTTACAACTCCTCATATCACTGAAGTCTATTCAAGCATTTATATTAGCGTATGTCCATCTAGGAATGTCTCCCCATTTTCAGATGTAATGAAAGTGAATTTCTTAGTATTTTGAAAGAGCTAACTGCAGAGAAATGCAAGATCCTTTTTAAATAGTGTGATAGTCATATTCTTACCCTTGTAACCAATTTTTATTCTTTCAAGCTTTGAGACATAATTTGGTTTCTAACATTGTAACTTGTGGTCTTCTTTCGAATCTAGTCTTTGTTTTTCTACTAAGGACAGGAAAAATTGTGACCAGCAACTTATACATATAGAATTATAAAAGTAAGGGGATCATATGATAAAGTCAGAAAAACATGACAGAGAAAAAATCATAAGTTCTTAGCTGTGTTAAATATTCGTAGGAGTATTGTAAAAGTTGTGTCACTGATTAGAAAGTGCTTTGCAGCCACTACCATCTGCCGGTATTGTTGCTGTTCATAAGGGTTAGTATTTTTTTCTGAGGTCTAGCCAGCCCATTTGTGTTTAATAATCTGCTGTCCTTTTATACTTTACTCAGCAATCATTCACATTCTGTGGCAATAGCAGCAAAACTTTAAACAACTAGTTCTCATGTTTAATTCATGCTGGGGTTATTCTCAAATGGTCTCAGAATGCGCCCATTCACTACAGCCTTCTTAAAACAGCCTTTGGATATACAAACTTACAGACTCTTTACTCATTTTCCCAGAAGGAAGCCTTCCACTGTACCGTATTTCCACTGCTCATAATGCAAATTAGGGGAAAAGGAAAAAAAAGAGAGAGAGAGCAGGTTCCCATGCAGATGTTCTGCATGGCTTTTTCATGGCCTTCAAAATCAGTCCTCTATCTAGTGCACTGTGAAATGTATATTTACGAGAAACAAAGCTGGGGTTTTTTATCAGAAATCAAACCTCACAATATCTCCCACTCCCTGTTCTTAAACTAATATAAATCCACTGGTATCAATAAGTCTTCTCTGAGATGAGTAGAAATACGGAAAAACCACAGACTACTTTCTCTTCGACAGCATTTTGTTGTGTTTATTAAGATTAGGTAAAAAGCACCTTTCTTCTCCTTCCTTTCCTACTGCTGAATTCAATCATGCACAACAGATTATCAGATTAGAGTGCAAAATTTTTTTTCTAAGTTTCACCTAATTTTTTTGAAATGAATGAAAATAAATAAACTGGAGTTTTCAACCTAATTCTTGTCTGTGAAATAGGAAAATTCCGAGGAGGTGTTTGTATAGGACATACACTTCCTTGTATGGAGAACTATTTCAATGGAAGCAAGTGTGGTATTGCAGAGTGCCTGACACTAAGAACCTCTGATAGAAAACAGTAATGAAAGCTAAGATCCATTTTACACTTTTAGCTTTGTGACTGTGGTTGTTTTTAATAGAAGTTGGAAAGATCACTATCTGTTCAAACACTTTGAATATTTAGAATAACGTGGAAGTTTTCTGTATCTTTGGTATAAAACATGCATATATATGAAAGACAAGTTAAACGGTCCATGAAATGATGTGCTAGTATCAAGAATTCACATGTGATTTGGGCCGTATTTTCATCTTCATGCATCTGCAATTGTAAAAGCAATTTCACCCTGAAAGTAAAGTAAACCTACAAAGTATATACATTTCAGTTACAGCCAGAAAAGCCTTAGAGTAAAATAGCTTTTTTCATTTTAAGGTAAAACTGTCACAATCCTTGCAAAATAACTTCTATACCTTATCTTAGCTTTGTTTCATTTTGTTTCTTCTCTGTGACTATTGATCATTGTTTTGTTTTTGCAACATAGAACTGTTGCAACAGTCAGTCCTCCACTTTTATAGATGTTTTTAGTCAATTTCTGAATACGTTTGTGGGCTTAAAAAATAATAAAATAAATATTAAAATTTATAAAATAAATAAACATAAACAAAAAATTATAATATCTTATATATAAAATTTGGAAAGAATGGAATGTCTTCTTTGTTCTTTCAAAAATCTGATGTAATAAAAACACTGGCTACTTCTGAAATGTAAGGTATTTCTGTTGGTTAAATTTGTATTTAGATTCATTTATTATTTAGAAATAGTTCTATGAAATCAAGCAACTCTAAATTACTGTAAAAGAGGATTTAAAAGGGTGGAAAATTAGAGGGAATTTAAAAATCTTTGAAGGGATAACTAGATCTGCATATCTCAGGAGACACACCATTCTGGATGAAACTAGGGTGAATTTTTCATGTTGAAAAATTATTTTATGTTCTACCACAATGTCTCTTATACCTCCCTTGAAGGACCTGGAAGTCTTTGAGCTCAGAAGAATGAACTAAACCTGGTCTTGGCACCTGATATTTTCAGCAAATACTTGAAGGTTCCCATGGATAGCCTTGTTTTAGAAACAACTGCTATACAGCAAGAGCTAAGACCTGATAAAGGCATGAACTAGTTCTTGTTAGGTGTATGCTTATCACAGCTTTCTGTCAAAAACATTCCCACCACTGTTCCACCAGTGGCAGAAGAATAGTTGCAGATCCAGCATTTCCTTATTAACAGCAATCTCGGTCTGAGCTACACCATGGTTAAAGTAGGCTCTAGCAGAGATGCAATTAATAACATTATAGCACTCTCTGCAGTGATCGAAAAGTTCTCCCATGTATATACAGTGTACACAGGACCCACAGAACCTTGGAAAAAGAGTGGAAAGGAATCTATTTTAAGCATCAGTATTTGGTGGTATTCAAGACAACACACCTCGTCTGGGTATTACATAAGAAGGTAATATTATTTAGATAAGAAAATTATGTTTTTAATTGTAAAGAAATGATAGATTTACTGACTTGGCCCTTTTATGACACAAATAAGGCAAGGACCTAGTGGAAAAAGCAATATGTGATTGGAGTTTCAACCACGGCAATTAGTACAGTTCACGTGTTCAGTTAACTTTGTGAAAGGGGTTTTATCTATTTTTCCTAAATATACATGATTTCCTCTTAAAAAAGGAAAAAACCAAAACAACAAAAAACCGAAAACCCCACAATAAATTCCAGACAGTGTAAAGCAGAAATCTGTAAATGAAGTTTTGTCTCAGAAATCTTTGTTTGTTCCGTTTGTTTGTTTTATACTGAGAGCTCAAACCCTATACAAAATAATCAGGGAAGAAATGAAGACCAGGACAGCTATTAATCCTGGAGTTTACAACTGCAATGTAGCTCCCTGTGTTCTCTTCTGCCACTTACATCCAAGCATTGTTGATTCTTGTGCCCTTCATATCGCCTTTAGGCTCAGGATGCTGCAGTCCTGTGCTGGATGGGCAAATATTATCAGAAAACCTTCCTTTTACCTTTTACTCAGTTTTCTGACCCACTCTTAGAAAGCCCCCAGCAATGCCTACAAGGAATTCTCAATGCCCTTCTGCTGACTGGGAAAACTTTTTTAGTCAGTGACTTTGGTTGACTATCATAATTTTCTTTTTAATGCAAATAAGAAAAGGAAAATCGTGATTTCCTCCCCCTTCCCTCCCCCCCTTTTTTACCACTTAATATGTCAGATTAAATGAAATTAAATTAAGCAGAACGTGGGGTGGAACTTCTACAGCCTGAGGAGTTTGTCTTTGCCAAATATCATAAGCCATCTGCAACGAAAGAGAATCCATGGAGGGGTTTTTGGCAACTGAAAGTGATAGCCACTTCATATCTAGATAATTTATAAGATTCACCTATTCTGTATGTCAGGTGTCTCTTTCTGAGGAGAGTAAACTGGTGTCACTCAGTTGAAGTTAGTGTTACAAGTTGAAGGCTAATAAATGAAAATCTGGCCCTTGATGCATGAACTTAAAACTATAAGAGAAAAAAGAATTGAAAACCACTCATGATAAGAAAGCATCGAAAATCAGAATTAATTTACATAAACACACCTAACTGTCATTTTCGTATAACATAGTGGCTCCAAGCTTCTGCTGTTCTGTTAGAGTGGCACACTAACCTGCAAAGAGTTGTCTTGGGGAACATAAACAGTGGAGGGTTACAAAGGGCTGCTAACTAGTTGCCCCTTTTATGATCACTTTCTAGGAAGCTGTTTCTTGTCAGCTCACTGTTGATGTACTTCCGTTTTGCACAAAAATTCTCCATGGGCACCTCCTGCTACAGGTAAAATGTATCATGTTTATTACTTCATGCAGTCCTTCTGTGGCATTTATCCCACACTCATGTGAAAGTGTTCTCAGCACTGATAGGGAACAGTGCAAAGCATTAAAATTTATACCAGAAGGGTGAATTGTGTTTAAATAGCTCTATACTTAGAGTTAACTAAATAAAAGCATTTGAATGTTATGGGCCAGTTTTTTAGCTGGTATAAACTGGCTTTGGCCTCTCACCAGCCGAGCATCTGACCCGTTGTGTTCAGTCTGGCTAATGCAGCAGCAGGAAAATGCAGACTTATATGTCAATTGAGAATAATTCAAGTGGATAGATGACTCAGAAGGACAATGCAACAGCCCTGTATAGCTATTAATAAGGCTCCTTCAGTTGATCATCTCTGAAAGAGGTAGAAACATGTTACTTTCACGTGAAGAGCTCTTGACTCTTAACAGCCAAGAGCACTTCACATGAAATGTGAATGCATGTTGAATGTTTATTCTTTCATTAAATCATTCTTTGCTATTATCAAACCAATGCATTGTTACGGGATTTCCTTTTACTTTCAGCTATTTCTAGATTTCAATACAAGTGTGATTTGCTGTTAGTACTTGACTAATGATACTATTGTTGGTGTATTAGTTTAATCTAAGCCTGTCACCTTGGTTTTCTGTTGTCATGTATCCCATTCATTCAATGAAGTCTTCAATGGATTGGGCGAAATAACAGATGTTGAAACCATCTCACTACTGTTTTAAAATGTCTATGATGTGAATTATAATCTAATGGAATCTCAGAAAATACTCGTTCAAGGTGCTGCTCGTGTTCGTCATTCTGAAATGCAAATAAGGTTCTGAGCAATAAAAACTTCACAAATGTACAATAATTGTTTGTTTGAGAGGTTTTTTGGGGGCAAGGAGGTGTTTAAAATCAAAATAATGGCAGTTGGGGTTTTTAACTTGACCTTTAGATGGAGAAAATAATTGTTTTGCTTGATTCCTGTGGATGTAGCTCACTCTCAGACTGAAAAGCTGTGTAATTGAACTGAGATGCCAATTATTTTATATTTAAATATCTGACATTGTGCAAAATCCTACCCTTTCTACAGCAGGCTTTTTAATTTCAGGTCATTACCTTTTAGCTACTGATTTTTATCCTTCTGTTAGTAGCAGCAGTGGAATGCCACACATAGATGAAGCATGCTTATTTTAAATACCAAAAGTGAAACACAACAAGAGGCTTGAGTTCTTAAAAATTAAATACAACAACTCTATTCCAAATCAACTACCTTCTAATTATCAGCTTAGGTGGGGGAACAATTCAGAAATCCTACCTTTTCAGTCAGCTCTGATACCAAAAACGCAGTAGTAGTACTTCATCACTCTCCTTTAAAGGTTTCCAGGTGCTAAAATGAAGAACCAAACAAAAGAAAGAACATTAATCACCACTTCCCACTTCTCTAACATTGTGCTACAGAATTGCTTTCCTTCTTGCCCAGTTCTCTTGTATGTGGCATTTCTCAGCCTCATGACTCTCACAGTCCTGTACACACAGCATTCTTTTCAACATGACTCTTAAAAATAAAACAGGCAAAAATCCCCAAACACTATGACTCCTTGCATTTCATATCATGCCTGACACACTGAGCCAGGTCTGAACCAGAAGAAGATGGATATTTACACTGATGCAAGGGCACAAAAGACCAGACAGGGATATTCAGTACTGGCATTAATATGTGTAGCCTCATAAAACGTCTGAATGGTCTACTCCTATACATCTTTCTAACTATTGTTGCCTAATTACTGAACTGAAATTCAAGATCACAGGAACAAAAGATGAAATACCTTGTTTTCTGTTAAATATTGGGCACTCTGTGGAGTCATTTTGTCACCAACACATGCTTCAACAGTGGGGACACAGAACTGATATTCAGTGGGGTTAAGTTGAAGAGCAGACAAACATAAAGATACCCAATGAACTGGATTTACAGGACTGTACATAAGTGCATGAGTAACCATCGTAAAGTTAGCCTTTTCTCCAGGGAAAATACTATTGTCTTTATTGCCTACTATAGCAAGCCCAGGCTAACATATTACTTTAATTACAAATAGGGATGTCACCTTAAAATTTTGCCTTTTTATCCCACTTAGTGGGATAATATCTCTGAGTGCAATTTGTATGGTATTTGCTGAGGCCCAGCAGCTAAGACAAAGAAGCAGTTCTGACCAAAACTGCTTAGGCATGACATATAAGTAACACAAGCCAGGCACAGAACAACTGTGAAGGTGCTCATGAAAGTACCTGATACTTTATGCAAACACCGCTTGATGTTCATGCCTAGATTTCTGCTTTGCTTCTTCCAGAATAAAAAGAAGCCTTAGTAGTAGTAACTGTGCTTGAAATGTGGTTCTGTATTTGAAAGATTGGCTGCCCTCACCACTGTTATCAAGAGTATAACTGAAACCAGAAAATGACATCAAATATTCCTTATAGAGATGCAGCCTAAATTTCAAATTAGAATGTCACCCATGCTACTGGAGTATTGTTATTTATTGAAATATGTAAGCCTAAGACATAGCTGAAGCTCCTGCTGTTACACTTCTGTGGCAATGGCACCTAGATAAAAAGGACTGACTCTGGCAGCTAAATGCGCATGATGTTGTGAGTTAAAGTAGCATGTGACACCATCCAGTAAATACTGGGCACAAATCTTTCTGCTGTGATAGCTTTGTTGACATGCAAATACAATGAGACATATGCTTTGTTTTGATTTTTCTTTTAAATACAAATCAAACATTTTAAATCTTTTAGAAATGTATGCTTATGATAGCAGAGAGTAATGAAATAGAATACGAGCATAGTTATGGTAAATATTGTATAATATGCAACACTTTCAAGATACTCACACGTCACTTCACCGTAACATTAGCAGTCTAATGAAATGGTCCACAAATGATTAATATTCTTAAGTGCTTTCCTTTTTCTCTTAAGTGCTTCCAGGCAGAAAAAAGAAATGTATTGCATTATCAGTGTTTGTGTGTGTAGTTAGTGTCACAGTGTCTTATTGATTTTTACTTCCTGTTACAAATACACATTAGGAGGTTTTATCTGTATATGATAAACAAATTGAGGAATGTGTGTTGAGCTACACACATTGGTATAAATGCTGAAGATGGTATAAATGATAGTAGCACCATTGACTTAATTTGAATGATGCTTATTTGCATAGGTTGGGTATGTGGCCCTTCTTTTCCAAGTGAACTGAGAATATTCAGTACAAGTAATACTTTATCTCCCTGTCATTTAGATGTCTCTGGGGATTCTGCTTCTGTTCTACTCTCATGACTTTTGCTTATATTTCTAATGATTAAAAATACTATCTCTGAAATGAAAAATTAACAGACCTCGAATATTGGGAACATATTAGATTTTTAAAAGTGTCTGTGTCTTATTTTATTTTTGTACCTTTCTATGTTGGTAACAATTTAGAGGGTTCATTTTATGTGAAACTCCTTGAGTCTAAAAATGTGGTATGTCTTTCAAAGCAAAGTTTCACTTGGTTCCAGTCTATAGGTAGGCTTTGTATTTTCAGCACTACTAATATGCATATGTTAAATATTATCATGGCAAAACATCAAAGTGTTTCTAAAAGCATAGTCTCTCTAGTTGCTGTGACTGAGTTCCAGTGTGGAAAGCACCATTTAAGCTTGAAAGGTGGCCTGAAGAAGATAATTCAAGATACAAAAATAAAATATCCAATTCTTATGGCTGTTATGAGGAGCTTGAAACTTATCTGAATTATTTTCAAAGATAGAGAGATATTCAAAACCCAAAACTTGTACTTTTGGGGAGAAGGAGCAGGAGGGTGAATTAAAAAAAAAGGAAAACTCATGATAATTAAGCCAAATTTTAGCAAGGCTGAAGCGTCTTCCTTATGCTGCTTTTTCTGCATTTGTTCTCACCATAGATTTATGAAGAATTGGAAGAAGAATCAGGAAAATTCTGGCAGAGAAAACATAGTGAAGAAACAAGCCAGTCTTGGCAGATTTCAGTTAGCAGTAGGAATGTGGAATTCTTGTCGGTGCCCTCTCATTAGGTAATGGTGTCTTTTCCAAGCGAAGAGACTGAAAAAAAGTCCTGCTACTATTAGGAAAAAAAAAAAAAAAAAAGCAAGTCTTCGCCATGCTATTAAATCTTCATTCATAAGGACACTTTTTGTTTGATAAAGGTCAAAGTGTAAAAAATACTGAAAGAGTAAAAAATATTGAATGGCATTAGTAATAAGTAAAGTAATAATCTTTAAAGATAAAAATTTTTAAAATGTATGTACCTAATTATGTGACTGGTTATTTCACAGAAGCAATGTTTGGAAATCTGTGTAGAGAATGAATGGAAAATTTTTCAGATTCTGAGAGTTCTCTGAACTGCAATATTCGAAAGCAACAGGACAGAGAAGACAGCAGAAGAAGAGGGCAGAAGGTGAGTTTGCAAATGGGGTTGTGAAGAAATAGTTTCCTCATGATTACGAGAACATGAAGAAGATCTTCTGCTTTCCTTTAGAGTGAAAGGAGACAGAAAAGGCTCTGGTAATGAGTCAAGAGTGAGCTATAACAGAAATGCTGATGCTGGAGGATATATCAAGCAGCCCCTGTTTTTCAGTGAAAATGCTAAAAGACTGGTTTAGATACTGTTAAAAATTTGCAAAATTTAAAAAAAACTTACAAAAAATAAAGGGCTCGGCAAGGATTCTAATATCTCATAGAACAAACCAAGTGAAACAGGTATGCAGCACATCAGTCAAGAGCCAAGTATTACTCACACATATACTTCTAGAGTAAAATGAAGCACAATTGAGAAGGCACATATTTGCCTACATTACTAAATATGGATAATATTTAGTTTTTAAAATCTGTTTTAGATATAGTGAAAGCAATGTTGAGTGAAAGTTTCTCTGATAGAAGGTTCTAGTGGATGAAACGTCTGAAGGAGATGCTATGTCCAAGCTTAAAAACTTTCATTGACTGTGGTGAGATGAATCTGGGAAAGAAAACAAGAAGGCTAATGTCAGAAGCTTTGAATGAAAATATCACTTCAGTGCAAGCACAAACTGAACACATTTTTTTCCCCCAAACATAAAATTATTTAAATAATTCCCAGAATAGTTTTAATATTTTCTTAAGCAACACAGGTCTTGTAAAATATTTTTTAACAGAAGAGAGCAAAAATATTACCACCCTGTGTCAAAGCACAGAGAAGCAGAGAGAAGTTACAAACAGGGCAACTATATCACAAACTGTGTGTAACAATGCTCTGTCAGACTCCGAATCCACAATCCAAATGGAAATGCCACTATGTGTTTTCTTCTCTGATACCATGATGAGCCTTTGAGTTGACAGAGCAATGAGTGCAACATTGTCTAAAGATTAAATGCAATCTGATTTTCATGCACAATCAGATCATTTTGTTGATATTGTGCCCAAAAATGTTCTTTCAAAAGGAAGAAGAGATCTAAAACAAACTTGGCATTGGAATGCAGTTATTTTCTATTACATTGGCATTAGACCTTTTCATGTTGGAGCTTTCAGGGACACGTCTTACCAGGAGCTACTCTGAGAATACGTTTTATTAGGCAGGAACAAAACCCACTGAAATATTGTAATATAGGACTATACAATTAATATGTTAAAGATTATAAATAAATTTACATGAGCTGGTGATTCAACAATAATCCACCATATAGTCACATTTTAAAACAAACATTCCACAATGCAGATGTGGTTATATGTGATGAGCAGTGGACAAAGTGAGATACAGATGTAAATACCAATTTAAGGGATGCACAGTCACATTAGCTATGGGCAATGACATGAATTCACAGAGTATAGTTTGTATCTCTGTAGAGAAGCTGCAGAGATTAATTAATTTCCTTGTGGCTTTAAACCGAGGAGGGGTTTTAATAAGTAGTAGAAGTAGATAGGAGTTGATCCTTGACTGTAGCTAATACATGTTTGCAAAATGACTATATTTTTTCTTGAATAAACCTTGTAGCATTTAGCATATGAAACTGACTTCTGCTAAGAACTGTAAGGTAAGGGCTTTTTCTAAAGCTTGTGAAAATCAATAGAAATAAAATTGATTTCAGTAATCTGAAGCTGGTCTTATGCAAAAATGGCTGCTTCTCTATGACTGTATAATGATGTCTGAAGAAAGTGATAGTGCAAGTATAGAAGTCTGCAAGTTTTATGATTTTTTCCCCTCCTGACTAGATCCAGGCAATACTCATTATTAGCTCAACAGTGAGAGCTAACAAAGGTTTGAAAAGCCAAAACTTGGAATCATGTTCAGTTTTTTCATGGTTATTGATCAACAGTTTGGCTTTTTGTTAGCATAAAAATAATGAGGTGGTGTATATAAAGAAATTTATCTTGCAGATTAATAACAGTTGTTGAATATCTAATGTGACTCTGAGCAACAGCATTATACATGATTCAGAACTGCATGAGGTGAAAAGGCAAAATCCTCTTTCCTTCTGTTCTACAGAAAGTTTTTTGAGATTTCTGTTTCAGAAATGGCTCTGGAATATTAAGAGAAGTATAATACAACATTGATATTAAGAAGATGATGGTTGTTTTTTTCTTTCTGTGGATTAATCCTTTGCAAACATCTTCAGAGTGGCCATGAATTCTAACACTTAAACTCTTAGAACATGGTATTTTGCAAACACTTAAATGTTGTCACCATTGACTTCTCTTGTTGCAGAAGAAAATTTACACATTATTGTAGGAGTAGATCCCTCCCTCCTTATTTCCGCATTTTTAGTTTTTATCTACACTGAAAAAAAAAAAAAAAAGGAAGAGAGAGAAAAGAGCTGTGGCACAGACCCAGAAGGAGTTCTGCAGCACATGTGAACAGTCTGTCATGCTGAGGAGACTGGGCCAAATTTCTTCTTGCTGTAATTCCATTGAAGTCACTGGAGCTATTAATGGGGATGAATGTTGCCTTTTATCACTTCTGACTTTGTATGGTGTAAGAATTATATTTTTCAAATTTTTGAGATTTCACTGGCTGGGCTAAAAATATTGCAGTGCACAATATTTTTTCCCCTTCTGATTAGTATGCTAAATGTAATGCACCTTTCAGTGAGGAAGATATTAGACTTTATATTACAATGTTTTCAGTAGAAGAATCTTTGGAAAAAGTAGTGATAGGCCATTTTCTATATTTAAAAATGGGCAAAATGAATATAATTGCTGATTATTTAGAAATAATCTTTTTTTTGGTTTATAAAATTGACCAATGGCTGAGAACAGGTAATACCTATCCAGTAAACTTCGTGACTCGAAAATGAACATACCCATTTTGCCCACCTCTTCGCTTCAACGAGTTTTTAAGATGCCTAATCTCAAAAAGGGAAAGTGTATTCTTACAGCACAACATCCCACATATTCAGTAATCCAGAGTTTTCGGACAGAGCTTTTAAAGTTGTAAAAAGCACCTGCAGAGTACACTGCTACATCTTTGAGATTTTCTCAATCTAACTTGTATAATCATGTTTTAATACCTGCAAGCTGACATTCTTTGCAAATTTGAGTAGTCTTTTCCATTTCTTTCACTGATTTGAATGTTGCCATTGAAAGGACATTGTATAAACACAGTGATGTGGGGTTTATTCTATAAAAAGCAATATTCATCTTTGCTTTCTTTTGTTGAATATTCTATTAATTCACAGAAGACTTAGCTGATTTCAGGAAGCAGATGCTGAGTCTGGGAACAGATTTTTTTCAGCATCAACATCTGGATGTGTAGCTGCCTCCACTAGTGGTGAAACTGGTGGCTGTGCAAAAGCCTTCAGGGCTAATATCCTGGGTCAGGCTGCTTAGGGAATTGCTTGAAGTCTTTCTCAGGAATATTTCTTTGAGTTACTGCTGACTTCAAGGATTCTGTTTCTACCCTCCAACCCCCATTAAATACAATGATTTAAAAAAAAAAAAAAAGGAAGATAATGTTCTCAGTAAAAGAAAGATATTCCCAGAGAGTAAGATGCTATTTTCTCTGGTTTATTTAAAGATCACCCATAAATAAAATTACTTGAAGTCTGACAGATTGGTTCTGAGGGCCATTTACCATCTCTTTCCTATTAATTTCTGCATTCCTTTGAGTTGTGATAATAACAGTGATACAAGTTGCATTTCTGGTGAAAATAGTGAGACAGAGAAACTTGTTGCAATGAAGAATAAGTAATGCTAGAAGTTAAATATCATTAAAAAGAACTTTGTATTATTAATATTTGGATGAGAAATTGAGCAATACATTTTAAAATTTTACTCACATATTACTGTGCAGATTTTAGTGCTAGTCAAAAGGCCAACAAAGGACAAATCCTGGATAAAGAATGATGTACTTTATACAGGGCTTTATGCAGTGGCTCTACTGATGTCCTTGGAGACTTCTACAGTTTCACACAAATTAGAGTGCTTCAATGGCTTATATGAAGAGACTACAGAGACTATATTACCAGTGCCTGATTTGTTGATGTATCTTCCAACAAGTGGACATGTGTTGATTTTTAACCTTTAAAGGGAAATGCAGTACTTTAATTCTCATTGATGAAAATGGCATGGGCAATTTGCACTTCAAAGAAATGATGTCCTAAATCTTCCAAATTATATGCCTCTTTCATGGCCATGGTTTTACCACCTTTGAATCTGTACTTTAGAAGTATAGTTGTATCATTTATATCTGAGGCTGTACCCCCCTTCTGCCTACTGATTTCATTTCATCCTCCCAAAGGAATTTAAGGATTGTTTGCAGCCCTTCCCGATATGATAACAGCATCATCACAGTATGATTTTTGGGAAGAATTTGAACTGTTAAACAAACCTTCCTTAACTTTGATTTCTCTGTGTGTTTCACATTTGATATATCAAACCCTTTCTTAGAAAGGAGGTTAATAACAAGGTTCCAAGGTTTCAGTTTCTAAACCTGCTGCTTTTGTAATCCTCACACTGTCTCATTTTTATTCTAATTATCATCATCATTATTATTGCGGTATATTTTCTCTATACAAATAAACAACCAGAGTTACAAATATAAAACAATCACAGCTCTTTCCCAGATTGTTTATGTGTGCACAGGACTTCAGACATTCAGAACAAAACTGATGAGTGAAAGTATCTTTCCATAATTCTTATATTACAACCATAAAAGCTGAAGAAGTAAAACTTACAGAAACTGAGTTTACACCAATAGAGCTATGATCAAACTGAAGACCTGCCAGCTTTAATGTCTTAATGAAATAAATATCTGTCATAGAGCTTTCATTTGCTTTGCTTAACGTATAAACCTTTCCCATTAGGAAAATCTGAACTTCAAGGTTTAATATTCTGTTTGATTCAGATGACTTTTTTCATGCATAGAGTATCTGCAAACCAACAGTGTTCCATACCCTCAGATAGCTGAAAGTTTCCTCAGCTGAAACAATCAGTTTCATGTGCAAAAAGACACATGACTTTTGCATGTGAAAAATTAACCCATCTTAACTGGAGGGAAGTGGCCCTATGACTGTCTATGGGGAGCAGCCTGTGAAGTGGAAATAATCTCTAAGCAGCTTTTTGGAGCAATTGTATCATGTTCCCAAGTTTCTATAAAACCCATGATATTAATATAAGCTGAATAATCACTGTATAACGGAAAAAAATTTCCAAACCTACTATGAGGTTGCAGCTTAAAAAAATTACCATTGACAATAATTTTATTCTATATTTATAACTTTTTCTAGGAAGTTACTTAAATGAACATTACTATTATCACCATTGACATATGTCCTTTAAGGGTCTGACTTGATTTGGAAATGGGAACTCCACACTGTATTTGACCTCAGTGATCTAATAGTGCTTTTCTATATTTCTAACTTGAGTGAATTCCCTGTATTCATTTTTATGAGATGTAAAAGGGTGTGCTGTATTTGTCTTCCATCTGACATTGAACATGAAACTTGCCAAAGGACTGTGGAGTGCATTCCTAGAACAATTTTCTGCTGGACTAGAGAGAGGAACAACATCACCTAGGGCATCTGCATTACCGGTTGTTGTTCTATCTACCCCCAGAACAGTAGCACAGTGTCTACTTTCTTCAAACTTCTGAATATGTATGTTCTTCCTATATTGAACCAGTGGCAAATTTCTTTTAGGCTTTTGCATGATGACAATCCATAACCTGCTAGCCAGATTCTTACTAAAAATTCATGTAAATTGCATGTTTCAAACCATGACTAATTTAGGAGACATTTACGAACCACTGTTTTTCTAGGTATTTATTTGGGACTTCAGATTTTTTTGGGAAGTCATCTTGTTACTCCAGGAAAATTCAGTGAGTATAATAAAGTTCAAAAGTATTAAATAACATTTTGTACTTGTTTTTGTAAAGTCTGCTACAATATGAGAGCTATATGAAAATAGAATACCATATGTAATGATAAGATTTTTGCTTAGATTTATATTTATCTATTAGTAACATCTAAATAAGTGCTAGTGTTCTCTGTAAATTATTACAAAAAAAGCTTATGAAAATTTTTAGCAAATAAAGAAAGTCAGAAAGAGCTTCTGCTCCTATAAAAGGCTGCAAAAGCATTTCCAAGAACAGTCCACACAAACACTACACAGGAAATTGGCTACTTATCAACATCGAATTATACCTTATAATTGAGGCAAAGTGTTTCTAAGCTTATCATTCCATTTTTTTTAAGAGACGGTAAAGCTATTTCTGTTTTCCTCCTGATTTTTCAACCCAGATGTATTATTTGTGGAAAGTACTGTTTTTAAGTAACATGTGGGGTGACAGTCCAAATATTATTACAAAACATTTGCATTAAATAAAGGGAAGAACAATTAAAACGAACAAAAAACCCCTTCTAAAAAACAAACAAACAAAAAACCCCAACTCCAACTTTTATTAAAAAGCTGTAAAACAGATCTGAGTTAAATGCTTAATAGCTCTCAAATCAAGTATTTCATATACCAGGCATCTAATTTAAAATATATGAAGGATGTTAACACCGTTTCAATTTGCTCAGTGTTACTGGATATTAAGAAGGACAGAAAAAGGACTCACAAAGTATTTCCATTAATAAGATTTTCTTCCTGTATCCTTCACCTTTCTCTTATCCTCCCCCACAACACCTAATTCTGATGAAAAAAAAAATAAATAGACCAACCGAAATCAAAAGCTATACAGCACAGATACTATTCCAGCCATCAGAATCGAGTCTGTTTTTAACTTCATTAAATTGCTGTCATATGGTGTCTGCTGACATGCATCAGGCTTTGGAGAGTCTTACTCATCAGGTATTCTCTAAGATTGTTAACAAGAACAGCAACTCTCATCAGGGGTCCCCAAAAAGCAGCTAATTAGGGGACAAAGGTTGCTCAGATTGTGACAATTACACCTGTAGGTCCCTGTAGAAACACCAAAATCTTGAACAAATGTATGTTTGGTTGCTTAGTGCAAGAAATAAAGAGCTAGTCCATTAAAAAAAATGAGAGGCAGAAACTGTCAACCATTTGAAAAGCTTTACGAAAATGATCATCCAATTAGTGACTATGATCAAATCAGGCATGAACTCTCTCTGGATGGCTCCATAATTTTCCTTCTTGCATGGTGTAATTTCATATAGCTCAAATGAACTCGTGAGAGGTAATTCAGTTCCAAACAGTTTTCTCATCACTGCTAATTATACTAATACATTGAAATGCCTCCTACAAAATGCATGAGCCCTTTAAGCCACCTCATTAATGTGATATAATTTTTTGCCAGAATATATATCAAACCTATTATCACCACAGGTTTTCTTTAGCATTTTTTTTTTAAATGTCTATCAAAAAGCTGAAAAAGTAGATTTCTTTCATTTATTCTCAGCATAATTAACTGTTTCTTTGAACTCTGGTTGTCTATTGTGGTGTTTTCTTTAAAGCGTACCAGCAAAACAAAGTATGATGGGGTATTCCTCATACCTACAGGTTCTTTTTCCTGAGTATTTGATTCCTTAAATCTCTTTTCAGTTGAGGCTGATCCTTTAAATGGCAAATGATGCATGCAATAATGTGCAAAAATGAGTTATACAAACTGAAAGCAGGGGTGTAAAAAGAAGCATCATCTGAGACTAAAATAAAGACAGATTTTATGGTATTTATGTCAGTTAATTTAACTGCTGGTAGGGGCTTTTGTTGAAACATGAGTTAGTTCCAGTGTTTAACCTTGCAGCATTAATTTATGCTTTATGGCATGAGTACTTCATCACTCCCTCCTTGGGAAGACAGTTATCTCATTAGCCAGAATTTAATGAAATGCAAGGATACACTTCTTAATTTCAAAGATTACTATAGCACAAATCAGGTGTAAATCTCAGACTGACTGTCCTTTCCCTTTACCCATTTAAAAAAATAGATTCATTTTGCAATCATATAACAGAAATTCATCTGGTGGGATAAATTCCACTACTGCTATTCTAAAGGGATTTCTCATCTCTGCAAGCTGTTTTAACTTTGCATTCAGTAATATTGGTGACATTTAAGGTCTGTACAAAGTTTAAGGTTTATAATTCATTGCAACTACTAAAAACAATCAAAAATATATGGTGTTGGTGTCATTGTAGAAGGATGTTGTGCATAAGAAATATGAAGCAGAATCTGGCTTCATTTTCACAGAACTGTGTCTAGGTCCCAAAGAATATGAGCGTTCACACACTATCCTATATAAGGCTAACAAAACTGACAATAATAAGGCTGGCTTCTTACACTTGTGCCTGCCATTATATGCAAGATTCCAGAAAATACAAAACTCTATATTACCTTGAAGTCTCATTTATTGGAAAGGCAAGGTGCTCACGCACAGTTTTACCATGTTTTTCATATGCCTTTCTTTTATTACTTAGATGTTGCCATAAATTAACTTAGTTTCCTATTGAAATCCCCATCCTACAGTTCTCTGCATGAGTGTGTACTTCACTGAACAATAGCAGAATCTAGAGAATGCATTATGTAAAATGTTTTTTCAGTGAAAAATTCAAGTATTATGCTCTTGTTCATAAGAGCAATTCTTTGTTTCAGTATCAAAGCAGGGAAAGTTATTAAAGATTCTTGGTCTTACATAATGCTAATGCATATAATGTTATGTTATGTAATATTTACTTACCAAAAACACCATTCTGAAGACATAAATGCATACTTTCCCTAGCGTTAACAAATAGCAATAGCAGTGCTTTAGTCTTACAGTCAGTTACAAATAATGTCCCACATTTTATGAAGTCTGTCCATGAGCAGCTGGATATGTTACATGGAAAGCAAACAAGAAAATACAAAGAAATTCAGACCCAGTCTAATATACCAGTGTCAGGCTGGCTTTTCAGACTACATATTGATGGAAGGAGGGAATATCCTTGTGCACTGTGTGCCTCTAAATAGGGCATGGCATATTAATATTAATTAAAGATATTTTTATAGCAGTTAATATTTAAAATTTTATTTCTATGTAGTAGAAAATAGTAATCATAACTTAAAGTCTATTGCAGTACGCAATGCCATTATTTTTTAAGCAGATTACGAAAGGATATTTGTTTCTGAACAAGAGTTGGCCTTTGGTTTCTGCAGCCATAATTCCTGTATCTCTTTTCCAAAGGCAACCAAAAGTTTGGCATGACCAGGCCACCTCTGTTTGTCATTAGACAGACTTTGAAACTGGATAACACAGACAGCTTACCTGTGAGCTTTAGAAAGTGCCACTGAAAGTATAAAACCAGAGAATAAGTATTTACAAGACCTCATAGTACGAGGAACTCCATACTTGTCCATCAGCGTTTGGTATGGAAATCCATGCTGTTGGATCTGTACAGCAATCTGTATTGAATAAACTACCTCATGTTGATTCAAGGCAGGTAAGGAGGACATTCATACTGAGTCGAGGGTTTTTTATCTGTTTTAAATACCTTCAGAATCTTGTCAGAATAGATCATTGCTTTTTCCTTCGCTGGATCTAGTCCTGTCAGGGTGAAGTCCATGTGTTGTGGCAGGGACTGTCATGTCATTTATTATGTTTGTTTAGCACACTGGAGTATAACCTGCCAGTTTGGTGCAACCAAATTAAATTGTAATAATAATGAGGCACCATGGAGAAGGGACACACTAAACAAGAATGGTGAAGCATATCTATTTTCATTTGAAAACCCACGTGCAAACCCCAGTAGAGATGTAGAGTAGACAGGACCACAATTGTCAAGATTTTACCTTCTACAGTAAACTGCATTTCTGCATTGCTGCACCAGCCTTCCTAAATTCCGACCTGTTTCAAAAGGTTCTGTTCTTGTTTCAAAAGTCTTGTTCACGCTAGATGCAAAACCAATTACAAATATTATTTCTTGTGAACGGCATTTAATATATTGTGTGACTACACATATATTACTTGGTGTCAAAGGACAAATTGGTCCCTGGAGAATTTTGAATTCAAGAACACCCTTTGCTACACTCAGTTTTCCTTCAGGCAGAAACCAAGAAAGCAAGCTGGAGGGGAAAGTACTTATAAGAAATCCCAGGTTAGAAAAATGATCTGCAGATGATTTGCCATGCTAGTAAGAGAAAGGGGGTGGCACTGCCATCCAGAGAGACCTTGGAAAGCTGGGGAAATAGGCTGACATGAGCTTTGTACATTTAAGCTAAGGGAAGTAAAAAGTCCTGTACCTGGAGAGGAATAATTCCACACACCAGTACTTGCTGGGGCCTGACCAGTGAATGTAATTTTGCAGGACATGAGCTGGTGGACCCTGGTGGAGCCAGAAATTAACCCCTTCAAAGAAAGAAGGTCATCAGTGTCCTGGACTGCTTTAGAAGCCTTGACAACTGGTTGAGAAAGTGACACTTCCCATATACTCTACAACCCAGTACATGAAGGATATGGAGGGAGTCCAGCAAAGCACCACTGAGACAAATAAGGATCTATATCATCTCTCCTAGTGATGCCTTAAATGGCTACCTAGAAATAGAGAACAGACAAGAATAAGGGAATAAAGGAGGTATTTATTTGAAAGGCCTTCAGAGGTACAATCTGGGTGTCCTTGGAGAGCAAGTTACAGAGGTTTGTTATGTCTGTCTTAGCATAAGAGAACAGCACTTAACAAGCTACAGGAAATTTCAGAGTTACACTAGCAGCACAGGATTTGAAAAATATAGAAGTTAAAACCTAAGGCATCACTATGAGGAAAGGTTGAGAGAGTTGGGACTGTTTGACGTGGAGAAGGATCACAGGGGACTTCATCAATGTATATAAAGACCTGAAGGGAGGAGGGACAGAGGATGGAGGCAGGCTTTTATCAGTGGTGCCCGGTGACACGACCAGAGGCACGCTTCCTGACATCTGGACATCAGCAACCTCTCTTTCACTGAGGGGGTGACTGCCTGACACTGGTTGCCCAAGGAGGTTGTGAGTCTCCATCCTTGGAGAGATTCAGAAGTTGTCTGGACATGGTCCTGGACAGCCAATATTAAGTTGCCTTGCTTAAACAAGAAGGGGTTGGACAAGATGACCTCCAAGATCTCTTCCAACCTCAGTCATTGCATGAATCCATGGTAGGCCTGGCCGAGAATACCTTACACATCTTCAAAGGTACAAGAAAGCTACTGAATGAGAAATCAGAAGACAAAGCTTGACTTTTGATGGGGCTTGGTTGTGACTTTCAATAACCATGTGTCTAAACAAAAGGGTTGGAATACTAACTTATTAGTGGCTATGTTGGCTCTTTTAGAAGAGTGTGCATAAATGTAGTGGACTTGAAAATTTAAACCTTCATATACATGGAAACAGTAAATGAAAGAAATAATATTTCAGTTGAAATCAGGCAGTAGATTATATGTTTGCTGGCCAGTCTTCGCGTACGAAGATCCGGGGGAGGCCTCTTTCCTTTCAGACCTCCCAGCCTGCGCACTGGATTTTTTAGGTGAGACACAGGGCGCGCAGATCTGAGCCCACCCTTTAATCCTGAGGTTCTTCTGCCGGGCCAAAGCGATTCTGGACAGTGGCAGCTGAGGTCCTCCTCAGGACGTAGGCAGATTGCCCCCTTGCAGGGCTAACGAGCTCTGCCTGCCCGGGGAGCAGCCTGGCCGGGGTCGAACCCCGAGCCTTGGCAACTTGCTATGCCATGTGCTTAACCACTACACCACCAGGGCTCCTGAGATTATATGTAACTAAAGACAAACTCAACAACTTTTGTAATTTTTCAGTACAAGAAATTTTCTTTAAAAATTCCCTATTTTTTCAGGAAAAAACTCTATGAATTTTTAAAGTTTTCCCATTCTTCCCTGTTGAAGGATATATAACCTTCTGTGATGGCAAGAGGGTATTTTATTCCAGAATTCATGTCAGCTGTGGAGTAGATTTGATCCATTTCTCTCCTGTTTCTCAGGACTGTTCATAGCTTTCAAAGGGAAACCTTTTTAATGACTGCTCTTCTGTTTATTTTATTTTTGCCTTTCCAGCCACTCCTTTTCACATACCACCTTGCAATAGGTATTGCCTCCATTCTAGTAGGCTGTACACAAGGTTCAACTGCCCAAGCTTTCAGAAGTTTATTTTTATTTAAAGTCTAAACACATGTGAAGGTGATGAAGGCCCAGATCTCAATTTCTAAAGAAATAATACAAGAGGAGTGATGGTGATTATTCACTTACAGATTGAATGAAGCTGACTGCTACTTGAGTTTTTGACAACATACATCCTTGCACAAATAAATATTGCCTTGAAATCTATGAACCCGAATTTTGTTTAATAATTACAACAGGGAACCAGAATTCAGGGTGACTGAACTATTATTGTAATCTAACCTCTCTTGTATGGGGCTCGCCCATTTCATCAAGTTGCCATTGCTTGAAGAGGTGCTAAATGAACTCTTAGCCTTTGGTGAATCCAAAGTAAAGTACATTAGCATAACCTTTTTTCATTAAAGTTTAACCTAATGCGTTTTACTTTGTGTTTGGCACAAACAGAGTGGATATGCAGCCACCACCCTCAGCTGATGCACAGTAGTAACTCATTAACCTCTATGGCTCAAAAGCGTTACTGTTGCTGCTAGAATATTTCACCTTTAGTCACTCCTGAGTTTCATGAAGTGACTGGCTTGGAAGAATTTAAAGACATTGGATAAAAGAGGGGGTACAGACCTTTAGGAATTCAGGCAAGCTTAAATCAACCACTCTAAATATCTTCACTTCCTGGAAAATAAATTAACTATTCTTTATATATATATATATAGTATACCTATAAAATACAAATAACCTTGTCAATCACATTCAAGTAATAAAAAATAATCTGGATGGTCAAAATTTATTTCCATTTGTTTCTAAATCCATGATTCTTTATGTTGACAGTCTGGATTTTAAGTTTTTAACATTCATGTTCATTTAAAAAAAAATATTTAGATTCTCTTATACTGATCTCAGATTGAGACCTTTTAGGAGAAATACAATAATTTTCTAAGAATTGTTAACTTTATAACACTGAGATGCTCAGCGGTATGTGTCTATGCAAGACCATCAGATTTTTCACTGAGGCCAATGACAAAACTTTCACAGATTTTTGCAAGTAGAGAAGCAAGTACAATGCAGGCAAAATAACCAGGGCAAGAAAATTTCTTTGGAAACTGGATTTTCAGAAACAGAGTAAATATATCCCCCCATCTTCTCATCCTTCACACTGATGATGCAAGTGGTGTGCATTAAACTGATAGAGTATGTTGAAAAAATTGCCCTGCTGTATAAAATATTCTGGTGTATGCAGAAAAGTTGTAGCAGCAGAGGTTGTATTTTTTCAAGTCAACCTAATTGTTTTCCCAGTAGCTGAAGGACATGACCTAGTTTATTTAAATACTCCAGATGATTATTTACAATACATCACAAAAAAATTAACATAGAACCAATTTGGACCTGTATGCAAAATCAATTAAAAAGATAATCATGGTTTCTCTTGGTCTAATCTGACGTGATGACAGACAAAGTGAGGAAACTGATAGCTGGAAATTGAGGTTTTAGCTACCTTTTCAAAGTTTTGCCTCTTTTGTGTCTGTCTGAATATATTTGTTACTTGAACCTTTCTAGTCAAATCATAAGGCTGTTTCTAACTTTGCATTCGTCTGGCTTCTAATTATCCTTATTTTCATTCTGCTAATCTTGTCTTTTCTTGGTAACCTAAAGCGTCAATTTTGCTTGTGTTAGGGGACTGCTACAAACAGAGGTTAAAACATTACAATAATTATGTACCCAGTAACATGACTAAAACTTGCTTCGATCATCTGATGTTTAAAAAAACCCTCTTTTCACATTCACCCATTCTGTTGGCATGCAGGCAGGGGTGTTGATTTATTCGGATGGGTTACTGAGAAGTGTCAGATGACCATTAAGACCATCCATAAAATTAATTCTTTTATAGGTCAGGGAACAACACTTAGTCTTGTAGAAATTAATTTTTAAGTTTCCATTGTGGCATCAATAAAGAAAAGATGCAAGAGAAAACAGACCATTTTCAGGAATGTGTTTCAGAACATTAACACCTTAATTTACATAAAATTAGTCACATACTGCTGTAGTAATTTAATTTATTTGACCAGGACTTTGCAACTGTGAAAAACAGATTCAGAAAGGCAAATCAGGACTCTTACATATTTTCTCCAAGTGGATGATTTCATGACAATGTGAAATCAGAATGATTTAATTGCAAGACATCAAAAAATTATATTGTGTTGCCAAATTTTAAGACTGGGATTTGGAGTGAAAGGTTTCAAAATAGAAATTAATTTTAAAAAAATCCACATACCCTGTACTTTAAGTAATTGCTTTTTTTCTCGTGTACTGAATAGGTGATAAAATCAAAAGTTGACTGTAAGATTTTGACATATGGCACTGAAAACCAGGCGTGTAGGCAAAAGGCAAAAGCTTTTTTTTTGAACAAAGAAAAGACATATACGAAAGAAATGACATAACTTGGGAGAAAAACAAAGCCTTTCTACTTTTTTCCCTTCCTAAAGAAAAAGAAGAAAGATACATTATTTTTCTTTGGCTGAAAATAAGATCCAAAGGAAGCCTCTGCATCCTGAGTGTTCAGCTCCTCGATTTGCAGAATTCACTCATCCCCTTTCATCAGTAAAAATTAGAATCCACCCTTCTTTATCCTTTTAAAAACTGTCTTCAATTCATTTTCCACTGGGATTAATTTGGAGTTGTACTATACCAGTGTAGTTAAAATTATCTGATGAGGATTCATTTAGATCAGTAAAATGATGATTTACATTATTTAGCTATTCACATACATTAAAGAGTGAAGAACAAGGTATGCCAAAAATGCAGAAAATACTAGATCCAAACGTTTATGGCTTGACTGTATTACAATTTCATTAATTTCATTTTCTATCAATAATTTCTTCAGCACAACTCACAGTTCTGAAACTGTCTGGCCTTATAAAATGCAAAACTGACTCCCCATGTCTAAGTGACCTGGAGGTTCTTCCTAGGACTCATCAGGCCCCTGGAGAGGACCCTACATTTTAGAGAAAATATATGGGTTTTTTTTTGAGAAAATAAGATCCCTGTCTCTGAGCAATTCAGTTATTCAGCCTGAAACTTTAGATAGGAAATTATAGATTATCCCTGCTTTGCATCTTTCATTAATCCTCCAGCAAAAGCCTGAACAGTTTCTGCCATCTGTTGATGTATATTTCTTTACTGTCAGTGTTTAGAAAAGCACTCTGATCTGTCCCAAATCTCTCCTAACCTAACTAGAAATCCATGGTCCTTTGCAACTCGAGGCTGCCAGAGTATGGGCAGGGCCAGCAGTCACATGCAGCCAGAGACCACACCCCTTTTGCTCTTTGCCTTTGTGAAGCTTGGTTTTGGAGTGAGAGTTTAGGTTTGGAGGCCTTGTATACTTTTGTTCTAAAATTAATGAAGGATAGTTTTATCCCTGCTATCTTACTCTTAGGTGATATATTTCTACTTCTCAAATCACTAAAGAAAGGGTAATACTAGGTACCTAGCCGTTTAAAAAAACCCTGCTGGGAGGAGTGGGAAATCTTTTAAAATTTTTGGAATTGGCACAGTGATAAAATTATGTGTTCATTAGAACTTCATATGAATGAATCATCAGTCAAAAATCCCTACACCCAGAGATAGTGAAATTGCACTGCCAAAAGTTGCAGGTAAACAAACCAGCTCTCACAAAATGAAATAGTTGAATTTTACTAGTGAAAACATGTTAAAAATAGCAATCAGTGACTGAACCACGTATCCCAAAAGACCTAAGTTTAGGGCATATTGGAAGGCAGAGGGATGGTTTCTTTGTTGACCTGCTACTGTGTAACTCCTTTGCTACATCATTTAATAGCAAACCTATAATTTCCATTAAACTTGACCAGCTAAATTAAGAAGCATAAATTTCTACATTATATATCAGTCACATCTGGATTCCATACTATAAAATTTCCTTGATTGTGAATATCGTATGCATTTATTCTTCCTGAGAAAGAACACAGCCCTTTGGAACATTCTTATTCTGCACGTGTATTCCCCATAAGCAAGCAAGACTTGCATATTTCAGAGCTATACTACCAAAATTATGGTAGCACTGAGCACAGATAGCTTGAAATATGTTAATAAGTAAAGTGCTATTCAAGTGATTTTTAGCTAACATTCATTAAGTTATAAATAATGGCACACATCATACTGATGAACCTCTAATGATTTTCAACAGAGATTTGACCTTCTTACATCAGTTGTGGCTCTATCATGGCTTTTATACATTGAATAAGTATGCAATAACGGAGCCTTTGATTTACAGCATGAAAACTGCTGCACTTTAAGTCCCTTTGGAGATGTTTTTAACACACACTGGATACAATGCAACCAGCTTTCGAAGTGAAATGCACCACCTCACAGAGAGGCACACTTACTGCACACACACAAGAATGCACAGAATAGTTGCATAGTAGCTGTTGTTCTGTGACATAATTTTCCTCCATATGCAGGTGCCTGGGAGATGCCCAAGATGCACACTGGATAAACTTAGAGCCATAAATCTATATGATATAGCAAATAAAAATAAATAACCTTCCCACTATTGTGAAATCAAGAGTCATACTCCTTTGTCTGTTACCTGAACCTTTCTTAGTTTGAAATATCTCCTAATATTGTATGGGTCTTACACATTATCCTGTGGACCTTACACAATTCTAATGCAATTTTATGATCTAGCCTCCATTTCTCTGTGATCACATAATTAAATGACATAATCACAAGTCATTTGGAAGAAGCAAACGGACTCACTGTTACTTCTCTGACATGGTACCTGGATGTGGCTCTCAGAAGCCAGGTAGTGAAGTCAGATATTGCCAGTGCACTGTAAGATGCTAAAATGCTTTCATACCTACCTCTGAAAGCCAATTTTATGTGACCAGTCAGACTTGCAGTCCATCGAGCAACTACTTCTGACCACAGAAGAAAGCTACAGAGCTGTGCTACTGCCCCTGTCACACCAGTGTTGGTTGTCTTGGTTGGATTCATTTGAAGGTATTCATTCTCTCAGAATGAGGTACAAAGAAGCTCATTCCATTTGAAGCTGGGAAGTGTAATGTAATCTCTGTTAAATAGCAATGTTAAATGGCAGTATTAAATAGTGATGAGCCTGTTCCTCACTGGAAATTATATATCATTAGTTCAATTAACTGGACGTCTGAAAAAAATTGTTTGTAGGATTGTTCTTAAGTCATAGCATGAATAAGAGCATCTTTTCTATTCCTAATTCTGAAGCCACCTTGGGGAAAAAAGGTGGAGGTCTGCTCAGATATTTTTAACAGAATCTGTTATAAAATCAGGACAGTAACAGTTCAGATACTGTTACAGGTGTGGCAGTGGCCAAGGTTTGAAAGTGCTATGTATGCAAAGTATTAACTAAGGCCCTGATGAATGTCGGGAGAATCAGCTTTTCAACAGGAGAAAATGATTGAGGTATTTGGGGGGGTTTCATCAAATACTCCGAGTGAGCTTTTTAATTAATATATGAAAGAATAGCATATGCAGTGAACTGAATCCTACAAGACTGTATGGAAGTCCTTTTGGAAGAATACCAGATAAAAGAGTATACTTGACTAAAAGCAAAAAATGTCCATTGTGGCAAAAGATGAAAAAATGCAATAGAAACTTGAATGGATAAAACTCTTAATTTTAATGTGGTTTTTTCTTTTTCTTTTTTTTTTTTTTGGTGTACCAGATTAAAACTTGTTTCCTAAAACACAGACACTCTAAGTGAATATCTGTTAAAAGAATAGATCTGTGAAAGTAGTATTTTGTAATTTTTGTGCAATAAGGATATCCATTTAATAGGTTTTCTCACCAGCTTTGATCACATTTGGAATTATTCTGCTTTTTGTTACATTTTCTCAGTTATTTTTTAAACTTTTTTATGCTTTCTTTGAAATATATGAACCTTTTAATGTATGGATAATTTATTCTGCTCCTAAATTTAAATGCCTGGTGGGCGTAATTTTCCTATTTTAGTTTACTTCTATAGCTGCCTTCACTTTGTCTGAAATATATTATTCATTGTCTCCAAATTATAACAGGACTGACGTGTATGAGTATAACTCCTTAAATTCATTTCAATATTTTAACTATTTGCATAACAATTGAGGGGGTTAGAAATCTTCCCCAGCAACCTCTTTGTCTCAGATACAGTGTCAGAGACTTCTAGTGTTAACTGTGTTTGCGGGAAAGTGTAACATATTTTCATATGACCTTAAGAATATGAACATGAAGAAGTTTGTGCCAGTATTGTGACTTTTTTTGTAATTTGAAAATGTTCTCACAAAATATGTTATTAAATGTGTATAAAAATGCAGATCTTAACAGGACAAACTCTTCATTTATATAACTTTAGGGTCTTGCCAAAATGAAAAGTGATGGGTTTATTTTTCCAATCAAAACCCATTTTAAGTGGTTCTTAAAGTGTGTTCTATTGGATCAGAGTTTATCTCAGCATAAAAGTAAGTTTTCTGCATTTAGAAGGCGAAATGCAAACCACTGCACTGGGCTACCTCTGAGGCTCTCTTGTGCAGTGTGTATGATGGAAGAGGCAGGAATTCAGCACAAGTGGGGTTAATGGAGACATAAAGTGGAACTTATTTTGTACTGGGCTGGGGTGACGACTAATGACTCAGCAGAGTTTTGTTACACAGCACAGATCTTGGTCTGAGAGGCATAACAGGACTTTGTCAGTAATTTCTGCCAAAACCTTTTCCTTTAAGTGAATATCCCAAAATACTAAAAAAGGATGGTTTTCAAACACAACAGTAAAACAACAACCCCACCCCCTGCCCCGGCTTTAAAGCTAGATTTTACTTAAACACAAACCTGAAGAACAAACATAAAAAAAATTCAGAAGAGACAGAGTCTGTGAAAAAATCTCCCACAGCATCAGGGGTTGGGCTGCTTCTTTATGACAGTCCTGGGTATGCTTTTTGGTCACTCTGCCTCTTCAAGAAGAGATTTTCTCTCAGTCCTCCCTGAGCCACATGGTGTCACATGGCTGACACAGGGTCCTGGGCCATGGACAGAGTGCTGGAAGCCTTGGGGAGCCCCGACAGGAGCAGTCGAGATTATGAGTGTTCTAAGGGCATAGCAGGTTTCCTTTTGCTGCCCCTGGGCGCCTCTGGAGAGGAACATAACAAAGACATAAAATTGGTGCCAGCTGGAGGAATGGGGAAAAGCTATAGACCTTGCTTGTATATAGACCTGCCAGAGTGTTAAGAGGCTTGTGAATTTTGTTGCAAAATTTCATGCAAGACTCTAGAAAATAATATATATTGTTATCTATAGTGTAAAGCATGCTTATTGTTTACGCTAAAAATAAGATGTAATAGTTGTGCCAAGACCTCCCTATTTATACAGTAGTTCAGAAGACAAAAATACTTGTCAAAGTAAGTAACATTGATGTGCTAGATTTCTCAAATTCAGTTCACCATTTAGGACAATACTAGTGTAATTAGGCCTAGAAACAAGGTTCCAGAATATTCTATGATCTCTTCTGGTGAAACAGAGCCAAGGAAAACAATGGAGGATTCATAGAAGCAGGGGGCATGAGCAACAGAGACTATGTGTTTGAGAAGTCCTGGCAGCATTCTCATGGAGACTTACTACAGAGTGTCTGCTTAGATCCTGCACTAACACCAATTAATTCTGTGAGTTATCCTATGTGAGGATGCCTTTGTAGGTCTAATCACGTCTTTGGCACTGTAGGGAACTGACACTGAGGTCATCCAAGTCCTAGATTAGACCTTTAGATGTGGACAATTTTTTTATATCTTGCTGTGAGGAACAAGGGTTGTTGAAAACTACAATTCTGTACCATGTAACCAAACCCAAATGATACATCTAATAGCTAAATATAGGTGTCTTAGTGGATTTATAAACCTAAAATAGAGAAAAATATCTCTGTTTTGAGACATGACATAGCAGAGTGGAGTCATGGTAGGCGACTATTTTTCCTAGACATTGAAATAATCAAAATGACAGTAATCATGAAAGGAGTGATAGTTATCCTAAAACAATGTTAAAATGAGTAATAGGATGAGATGTGATTCTATTTGTAGTCCCATTTGAAATCAGTGGGAATTGGGACTAGTTTCAATGGGGAAAATTACTATTGGTATTTTTTCAAAGCTTGTCCAGTCTGTGTATTCCTTCAGGCAAAATATTTGTTAGTGACTTTATTACTTTCCTACTTTCTAAGCCTACTGGATACTAACTAAAAACTAAGGAATTTTCCAGGAATTACTTCTGCTACAACTTTTTGTATTGCTCTGAAAGCAAGTGTTTGGCAGGGCAGAATGTGTGGCAATTGTTTAAAAAAGTCATAGTCTATGTAGACATCTCCTTTGCCATTCCTTGGACTTCCTCCCTGCAGTCTACTCCTGCTACCTCTCTTTGGAAGGATTCTTAAATGGCAAGGGCAAGGGAACAGGTTTCTAGCTGGAAATCCTTTTTGCAGAGAAAATTGGTTCCGTTACATGAGCATGAGAATACAAAGAAACACATGGAGCTTCAACAGTGAGAAGCTGAGACATCAGAAAACCCTATCTCAAAAGAAGTGGTACTAGTCACCCTGACTGAGTAACTTTTGATGATCAGAGTTTCATGGGTATTAACACCATTGCAAGTTTGTCTCCAGGATTGAGAAATGATTGCTAACTATGTCCAGAGCTTTTTCTAAATGTTAAAGCTATATCTATTCTGTTTTGAAGCATATGAAGTTTTAATAGCATTTAAAAAAGAGGAATATATTGAGCTGAAATTTAATTTGTAATTTGTAAGTTGAGGTAACTGCTTTTAAGCTTCACCACCAAATATAAGACTGTAATTACTAAGCCATTTTACATTGCAGGGAAATATTTCAAAAACAGGTTAACCTTTCTTTTCCAAGCAAAAGATTAAAATAATTTAATTAATAAATAGTTTTTCAGTGTGATCTTAATCAGAAACATTATTTTAGTATTTTTAGGAAGAAATATTAAATCAGGTTATCAAAATTGAAAGTACAACTATTGGCCATAGTAGTGGTGATGTGATGATGATGTTTTAATTGAGTCTCCTGCAAAGATTAAAATGTCTCTTCGACCTTCTAATCCTGATGATCCCTTTCTATTCCTCCCCAACATACCCAGAAATTACATTTCAGGACTATAGATGCCTAACCTATATAAAGAACTTCAATATAAATTTCAGATTTTTAGAATATTTTTAAAAATATCAGTCTGTTAGTTTCAACACATCATGTTAGATAATTCCTGAAAGACCGTTGTTCCCAAACTCTTAGTTTATAATGGACTTCATAATATTTTGTCAGCTTTGAATGAAGACATAAAAACAAAGGACATGTATTAGCAAGTGTTGGAAATTTGGGGATTTTTTATTTTAAAGTGTAGGTTTTTCCCATCTAGTGTGCCAGTGAACTAAAGCTTGAAAATTAGAATTAAAGGCTTAGATTCCAGTAGACAAAGATAAAAACTTCCGATGGGTTAATTTATTTCTGACTATTTTGTGTTCTAAAGTCAATTTTATGATTTGAATTGCTTGACAAATGTAATATATTCTGTTAAAGTTCTTTGTCCTTGCTGCAGGAACAAAAAATTGAGCTGAAGGGAATTTTGAGCAGTCATTAAGCACAGCTCCCAGACCCAAGACATGGCCAACCATACCTAAACTATCCTGCAAGGAGTCTAACCAAATTCAGTATGGTAATACTGTGGCATCAAATAGTGCTCTGTCCTTTGTGACATAAGAAAACAGGATCTATTTGAGAAACCTTTTAAAACAGTGCTGGCTGGGAACATGGAACTAGGACTGTTGTGAACATATTCCAGAGACAAATACATGAAGTTGTAAAATTACTGGTGTTATTTGTTCCTTGAATGAGCAATGGCAAGCTTGTGAGTGGCAGTAGGCCACGCAGAACATTTGGAATAGGTAGGGCTCTTGGGGAATGCTGAAGCCTGCCCTGGGTAACTGGCCTCTGAGCAATACATTATTCAGATGCACAGGGATCAAACATTGAGATGAATGTGAAACAATTTGCCTTCATGGTAAAGTGCACTACCTTGCATGCTGTTGAGGAAGTTGAGAGATGTGGCAGCAGCAGCTCCATTTCAAACAAGAAGTGCCTTTCTGAAGCTTAAGTCTTTTTCACTCTCTAGCAGGTAGAAGATTGTTTCTTACAGCAATTGATCTTGCCACTGTAACTTTTCCCCTGTTCACAAGCATGAGCATGCCAGCAGGTATGCCCAATATCCCATTAAGAGGAGAGTAAGAGACTGATATTATCCTTTAATATTTTCCTACAGCTATGGCCTGTCCTCAACCTGCTCCTCCATCTAGCTGCGTGACTTACTATGCAAAACTGATCTGATCTGAAATGAGGCATGTTCATTCTGTAGTTTAAGAGACTTGTCTGGCATGGCTGGAAGAAAGTGGATAGTTGGGGTGGTGATTGCTCATGAAACCCTGCCATTTCAGTGGGGTTGCGTATTCATCTGATAAAACAGCTCTTTTCCTTTTTTTGTTTAAATATAAAACTTAAATGTAAAACAGATGTAGTCACCCTACATCAATTGTTTGTGTCTCCATATGTAACCTATTCCATCTGATTAAAATATGTGGAGACGGATGTGTATGCTTGAGCCTTGTGCTTTGGGGAGTAGGACCCATATTCTCAGAATTTCGGGAAGGCTGACATATTGTTTAGCCATTGGACTGAGAATTGAGAGGTCTGGGCTCACTTTATTTGCGTGATGTTATGGCTCTTTGAATCAGTGCTACACTCTTTCTTAATTTACATTTCTACAAATGCTAAAAGGCACCTTATCTGTTTGATTTTTCTGGCAGTCGCATAAAGGAAATAATAATAAAATACTAAAAAACCTCTTAAGTGGTTACTAACAAAAAAAAGTAGGAAACCAAGAAGGTAAAAATCAAATAAAAGCAATTAAATTACACAGCAAGATTTTTTACTTTTTATATGCTTTATATTTTTAAAAGAAAAAAAAAAGAAAATTAGGAATAATATTGGAGAATTAGACACCTTGCAGAAGCTTGAAGAAAAAATGAAAAATGACACTGAGTGTTTAGCAGAAAGTTTTCTGTTTGTTTAACTGTAAGATGGTGCACGCTAACTGTGCAATTTCAAATTACCCAAAAGGAGATTATGACCAGGAACATAGTAGGACATTTAAATTGCATGCACTAATTATATTTTATTACAAATTGTTGGTTTGCCAAGTACACCAATCTGGTTGGTGGCTGCAAAAGAGTGTGCTTTGCTTTATAGTATTGATAGAGATATTTGGTGATCTACAACAGGATTCCAAGTGACAATAGACTTGTTGATGGTTTTGTAGTGAGAAAGTCCCCTGCTATACAGTAGCTATCTGCAGCTGTGGCTGGTTTGAAATGCCCTGGCAAGTCACGCTGTTGCAGCAGTCATATGTTGATCTGATCTACAGAGTCACTGAGTCCAAGTTCTGCTGATTATTTCTCTTACTTAGCAGTAAGTTAAGCAGTGTGAAAAACTGTGCAAATGTCCTTTTGGGTCATTATGTTATTGTGCATCATCTACAATGTATTAATATATTTTGAGCTTGTGTACAAGTCTTGTTAAATTTATTTGTTTTTAAAAAATCTTTTTTGAAAACCTGAGCATTTTATCACAACCGCTTCTTAAATCTAACATATTTATCATAAAGTATTTTATTTATTGAATTTTATTTGCCATCAAGAGAGACAGACATGAATATAATGTTTAAAAAGATGCCTATTGATGTGAGAAAAATGCAAGCCGTGTGATAGAAGCTCAGTGAGTGGGAGAAATGTAAATGTTCGCTGCATTTTATCTCACATGACAGAATGCATTATGGTCAAAATAGTGTCTTCTCAGAGACACAGGTTTCTAAGATCTGCATAATACACACTTTTATGTAAGCTCTTTATTCGGCATGCAATTGTTTAGTTAAATGCCCTACAGTCTCATTTATAAGACCCTCTTTTATGCCATCACCTTGTATGGGTTCTGTACCTTGGATACATATAACCCAATTATAATTACCATGACAATATATAACACCTTTTTGAAACCCTCCTCATGTGATATAGGGGTGTGGTACGTACTGATGTCAGAAACAAGCTATTTTCATCAGACAATTAGTTGTCTTTGACACAGGCCCGAATTTCCCACCAATTAGTACAAACGGCAGGGTGCATTTCCAGAATTTTGCAGAGCCAGCAGCTTGTGCTTTTAAGCAGAATTTAGGATATTTAAATAAGTTCTGATACATATTCTGGTTTCCTTAATTTGCTAAAATCAATACCTGTTTTTTGTCTGTGAATCATTTCTTAACATAATGAACATAAAGATCTTATAATATTTATTCTTTTTGTCAACAGTTTTAATTTTATTTCAGTCTTTCATACCTGATGAGTGCTATTAACAGACATTGAATAAGAGCTCAAAGTTACAATATCCTCTGTAGCAGTTAAGCTATTAAACCTGAACATGTGTTGCTAAAAATTAAAAAAGAAAATTTTTTAGCACAGCATTTTAATCAGATATGCAAATACAAAACTACTATATTGGTCAGATTTTAATGGATTTCCATATATTATGAGTAGCTATAAAGAAGCTGGGCTCAGGTGTCCTTCTCTACTCTGTCGTGAAATCATCTTAGAAACGTCTTCAGATGTTACGGATCTTAGTTGCACAGCCACAATGAGTCAGAATAATTGAATGTTGCTGTGGTCAATTTTGCCACAGTGGCCGGCAGTGCTGAAGGGCTAGTGCCTGATCAAAAGCCATCAAAACTCAGCAGAGATTCCTGTTTGTAAAAACGGGTTTTCAGTGTGTCCCTGAAAAAAAAAGGGAGGGGGGTGGGGAACAACACAGAACATCCTACAGAGTTCTTGCCAGCAGTACTGTGAATATGTGTGATACACATTCAGGAGAGTTGCTCGTAGCTCAAATTGGCATGTTTAATTGTAAGCTGTAAAGGCTAAATAACAACTGTGCAGTAGCACATGGCCATGTCTTTGATGGCCCAAACCAACCGCACTCCTCAGCGCTGTTGATGTGTTCAGATGGTAGCGTGTTCTTACTGCTCTTTCCCTGCTTCTGTCTGCCCCAATCTTGTTTTGTTGCAGTGCTGCTATTAGTTCGCTTTAGTTTTCTCATTTTTTGCTGCATACATTTTCGTGGAAAGCTTCAGTTAATTAACTTGGGTTCACTCTTCCACCAACACCCCCTGGCCCCCCTCCTTTCTCCCACACTTTCTTTAAGTGCCATTGAAGTGATAAAAGACAACCTAGCCATACAATAGGGTTCCTAGCTGCTCAGAAATGTTGGTGCCCAGGTGGACAATACTGTCAGGCAGCTTTCTTTGGAGCTCCAAGGGATCATTGTTATGTCCATATTTTCTGTACGGATGGGGAATAGACAGCACAGATGCAGTCTGTGAAGGCTTGATTGTCTGAAGAAATGATGTGATAGTCCCAGACTGCAGTTCTCCCCCTTCATTCAGCTGCACAGGGTAAACCTGTGGAATTTTTTTTTGCAGTTTGACATCTGCTGAATTGGACCCTTGAATATGTGCAGTCTCACTGATGCGTGGAAGACCTGGGTTCACAACACCCATCAGCAGTAATGGGAGTTAGGTATCCAAATTCCTTGTGTGCCAATGAGAAAATAGGCCCCTTTTGATTTTAGAATTCTTTCCTACAAGGATTTCCCTTGTGCCTAGTATGAGCATATAAATGGCCATTTTATTGTATTAAATATGTATCACATCCATCATTTTAAATGCTGTGCTGTGATGAAGGCTTCTCAGTACCAGGATCAGTTCTGAAAATATTTAAACTTGGCAAGCTAAACATGCTCAGATGAATAAGCCTAAGGGTCCCATTCATGGAAATGTTATATTCCACTTATGCTTGTTCTTATAGTTAAATTACACAGAAAAAGTTGATAGAATATTGTTTCAGCATGAATTACAACATTTTAATATTCATTAATCCAACTTCTTGACTGTCTTTAGTGGCAATTTTTCAATTGTTCAATTTAGTTGCTATACAAACCTGAAAAAGAGAGGGGAAACCCCAGTTTCAAGCAGCACACTTTTCTGGACCGAACAGTGGATGTTGATGGTTTAAATCAGTTCTTCAGCTAGTACAAATAATTAGATTTATACTTTAGTATTCGTTTGGTTTTGTGAAGTGCAAAGATCTTATTTCGAAAGCTTTCTTTCATTAAACTTTCTCTTTAATTTTTCAAGAAGGAACCCCTGCGACCCCAAAATCAATCAAACAATACCAG
>VZRF01003779.1:245919-278419 GCA_013396875.1 Vireo altiloquus | reverse complement strand
TGTCATTTGAGTGCTCTACTAATTTGCATTTAGCTCGAAAGCTTTTAGTGCTTTGCACATTCACATTATAAACATTTGGGTGAACATTAATACCCCAGCTAAACAAAAATGCTATTCACTTCAACCATTTCTTCCACTACATAAAAACTATAAATGATTCTCCTACAAAAAAAAAAAAAATTGAATGCGACCCGAAAATCAATTATAGCAACTATTTAGAAATGTAAAGGAAAGGCAATGTAAAAAAGTGACAAAAAATCTTTAATTGTAGGGAAAATGTGCATCTTTTTTTTCCAACGTGTGAATAAAATGCATTTCCTTCTTTAACAATCACAGTTACAATGGATCTATGCATCTCGCAGGAAAAAATTGACAATTTGATTATGACTTGTACTTTTTGCCGGGGCCATGAAAGTGGTTTGTGTTTGAAATGTATCAGCTGGAAGGTACTTATTACTCATAAACGCTGCGCTATTTCACTCTCTGCAAAGTGAGCTGTTAACAGATACAATTTGAGCAGAATAGCCAGAGGAGGCCTTTTGATATGCAGAAGAGCTGACCCGCGTGCTGAGCCTTTAATTGGGTTTTTAATTTTCCAGGCCATCTGACAATATCAAACATGATCCCAGTGCTTGAAATGTTGATTGGAGGCTAAGCAGGATGTACTCCAACATGGCATTATGGAGAGAAAGTGGAAAGGACTCAGGTAGAAAGGAAGGCACAGAGAGTTAAAATCACCCAGGTCCATGTTTACTATTCTCCAGAATACTCCAAAGTAGCCTAACATTTCTCTTTGTTTTATGGCTGGAGTTCTAAATTTATTATAGTATTGCAGTAGTATTGATCTTCAGCTCGTTTGTTTGACTGTATTTGTTAAAATGTGTAAGCAAGAGCTGTGCAAAATAACCGCTAACAATTTAGCAATTTTTCTTACAGAAAGAGAAAAAAATCCCCACCCCTCCCACTAAAACAGCTGCAAGAAAATACTGTGTGAACATCCATCCTTATGTCGTGGATAAAAATCATGTTTTCAGTCAATGTTTCCTTTTCTCTTCTGAAGTTTTCAATTTGACTTTAAAAATGTGTTTTAAATCATAGCATTGTACATTGCTTTGCATGTTTCTGTATTGCTTGTATTAAAAGGGATGGAAAATAGTAGCATTTAATTTGTTACCTTCTGCCAGACTGCTCAGTAAACATTTTTTTAATTTTTTCATTTGTAATAATAAGGCAAAGAATAAAATATAATTTATCATTTTATTCGAACTGTGTATCTGAGTGATGCAGGACTGTGGATTTAAGAAATCTGTAAATCTCTTTAATAAAGGCCTGGGGAATTATTAGTAGGGACAAATGTAAAATGCCTGACAGTTACATTTCCAAAAGAAAACCACAACAATCTCATTAAAGAAATTACTGACGGCAGCTCACAAATGTTAATGGTTGAAGCAACAAAGGACATGCAATATCAGAAAGCAAAGATTTTTTTTTAACTATTGATCTGCTAACTTATGGAGCATATCAGAATAATGTGCTAGACAGATTCTTAGTGAACAGACATCTTCCTTAGCAGTTCTAGACAATGCAGTGCCAGAAAAGCTGCTGATGCACAGTGGCTACTACAGTGCAAAATGATAAAGAGCAGCTCTAGTAATAAATAGGGAGCTTCCAGGAAAGACAGTGTTTTGTGCTATAACTTTGCTGAATCCTTCAAAGATTAGAATGAAACAAAAAATTTCAAATGAAATATGTCTTGAAGCATACATTTGGCATGAATATTGAATATTTAAAATGTTTTTGCTTTTGTGTATCTATGACTGATAAGTCTTATAATGGTGACAATTGCTGCTTTCTTTTAGGAATAGGAAAAAAATATTTTTTATCTTTTCCTTCATATTTGAATGTTTATATTAGAAGAGATTTTGTACAAACACGTCCACTTTACTTTGCCATATGTGGAACTTTTGTAATATTTAAAGAAAAATAAAATAAAAAGCCTATTTCTGACCTGTTTATCCACAGTTATAACTGACATGAAGGACTGATTCACAGCTATATCTGAGGGAATAAGTAAAATCTGAGAGAATTAGTAAAATCTTGTTTTACAGTTTAATTGTATCTTTTCCATTTTCTGCAGGCTATATTGCCATATTATACAGCCATGAACACAAGCAGCCTGTATACAGACATAAAGAGATATAACCTCATTTTATCAAAGAAGTTAATCTGCTAGAGAATCTTCTCCATGTCCTGATGTTCACTGTAGACTTTCGGCCTTTTACCTTTAGGTTTTCAAAGCCCATTAAAATATCTTGTTAACTAAGCAGGAATATTTTAGTAGTATTAATTATCTCTTTGGATCAAAAGCAAAACTAATATATTACATATAACTTGATATATGCATGAATTTTCCTAGAAACCATGAACGTATTAATTCTCTTTTAGTTCAGTTCATCATCTTTCTCCCTAAAATGCAAACCGTGGAATTTCAAGTGCATTGTTTAAAATCCTCTGCTTTGTGTCTTGATTCCTGCATTATTTTACTCTATGAAAAGAGGAGGAAGAGTGCCTAAGGAAGTTCATAGAGGTAGACTATGTAGTAGAAAATGACCTAGTTCATGCATATCATCCATCAGTAGGAGTCCAGTATCTGCAGGAATTTTTAGCCTTAGAATTGACTATGAACTGAGACTTGTAACCAGAGTTGTTATTTTTACTTTTTCCTCCTATTAGTGTCATTAAAGCTGCCTCAATTTCTGTTTCCTCAGGATTCTAGTCAATTTCATTAAAACCAGGCAGTTTTTGATTTCTTCAAATGTGTATACACAGCTCTCGATGCCAGCATCAAGAGTAGTAAATATCCAGGAGATATTGCAAAAAATTTTATATTCTATTCATTATTTAAAAATGGATTAGAGCTTGAAGTTTCAAAATATAATCAAGGCACAAATACAGACTCTCTTTAATGGCAGACTAATATCATTACAAGTTCTAGTGCATATTTAGGATTTTTTTCATTCATGTGTTTTCAGACTTGTTTAAAATTACAGAAACCTTTAAGAAATTGTTATTTAACCACATCCAAATTTGTTCCACATGATATAATTAACTCCTCTTAAAATACCAAGGTTTTTTACATTGCACTTAAGTAAAATGGTAAACATACCCGTTAATTTTTTTTTAAGGAAAAAATGTTAATAGCAAGTGGTAAAGATGCATACTGATTAGAAGAAATGGCCTTTTAATTTGTTTCACTCGTGTGACCTTCAACACTATGGTAATAAGGGAAAGCTTCACAATCACAAATGAATTCTATTTTCACAACATCCTGACAGTGCCTTGCAGGGCTGTGCTTTGATAAATATTAAGGAAAAGTGTAATATTTATTAAATAAAAATGATTGATAAATAAAAGCAAGAGCTTAATATTTGATAAATATTAATTAATGGCAGGCTAGTGATTGTAGAAATCTAAGCCAGCTGAGGAAATGAACCCTTCTTCCCAGTCCCAGTTAAATTCTGTCTCCATTAAGTCTTCATAATTTTGAGAAGACATCTCTTACTGGATTAGTAGCATCTGAAGAAGGGTTGTGATCCCACACAAAAAACCGATGAGAGGTAGACCCTATGAGCCTTTGTTGGTGGGAGGCACTTTTCAGGCCTGCACAGGAGGACAGCTGTGGTGTGATCAGTGCAGCTCTGGGCCCACGCAGGCACTGCACCCCTGGACACATGCCCTGTGAACATTTCTGGAACACTGGGCAGCCAGGTTGGGTGACTCGGTGCTCATGCAGATTAAAGGGAAAAAAAAAATCCATAGTATCTGTTCAAAAAGCACACTCTGTGAATAGAACTCATTACATAATTTTTTGTGAATATTACCTAAAATTAATCCCCCTTCTTTAATCCCAGGCAATGTATTCATGTGAGTGTGCTTTTATTGGTATTGTTTAATCAACTGTAGAAAGAATCAACAGTATATGAACAGTGTTTTCTGCTAACTCTTTTGCACAAGACTGGAGGTGAAAAGGAGATCAGTTGTATTTTTCAGGGTCTACGAAAGAGGGAAGCTGTGGAAGTACATTTCTTGTGAGATATTTCTTGGAAAAATACAGCTGTTTCCACAACACTATTAAATCAGGTTAGTGTTCTTTTGCAGGGACAGGAAGTTTACACTGTTGGTAGACATTTATTGGGCAGGGCCAGTTACGCTGCAACACAATTAACTCACTGCTCTTGGAAAAGTTTTTGAGATATGCCTGTGGAATAGAGCAACCACTAGATTGTGTTTCCCAAGGTACCACAGAACAAAGAGATCCCAGAAAGGCTGAAAATGCCTGGATTGCATAGCTAAAGGTACTGTGACACTTCTCAGTTTCAGACCTCTGTACAAAATATAAACTAGGAGAGAGGTAAAGGTGGTGAAAGGAACCCACCAAAAAAATAATTGTGGGTAGGACCTTGTCCAACACAGAGGTAGCTAGATGTTTGCTCTTAATTGGTGATGGTCACACTACAGAGCTTGAAGATGAAGATGAGAGAGAAATATTTGATTCTGTGGGTCATGATTAACAAGGAAAAACCACATTATCTAAATTTCTACATTTCAGGACAAGATTCATTCATATATCTACAAATTGCCTACCACACACTGGGAGCAATATAAATCATAATTATAAAGTAATATGACACAGTTGATTAATTGCTTAATTAAGCCTTAATTAATATTTGTAAAGCAGTTTAACATCCTTGGTTGAAAAGTCTTAGGGAAGTGTGAGATATTAAATATTACTATTTACAGTCAGAGATTCTGGCCTGCCCATGTTGAAATTTCAGAAATGCATTGATGAATTAGTATTAAACTGTGGTTATTATTAAGACAAGAATCCCTCTCTATTTCTACCATGGACTGAAATAAAATCCCAAACTCTCTGGATAAACTCTTTGTCTTTCAATGTCGTCTTATTTTCATAGCCAGTGCTGATACAATATATCTACAGAGCTTCATTACACAGTGAAAAGGGGAAAATTTTTGTAATGACTTGTTTCAATATTTTATCTTTTGTTGCAGTAGCATCTGCTTTGCTCTAGGCCTCACCTATAATGTTAAAAACCCCCTCAAACAGTAAAAAAATTCCCAATTGCCTGTACCCTGAAAAGCATACGATATATAGCTCTTGTCCTGCAATCAGATCCACTTGGGCAAACCCAATTATAGGATCAGGGCCTAAATAGGATAATAGGTATTGTAGAAACTACCATAAATTTCTCTCTGGTGTCCTATTTTGCCACTACTTGAACTAAGTGGATAATTCTGGTCATTTTTCTTGTTATGATGTTTCAATTCAACACCATAAATTTACTGCTATTGGTCTAATTTGTCTGTAGAAAATCTTTGCAAAGCTAAATTTTGTATATATATATATATTTGTATTTCCTTAGATGATAGCTAATTTTGCTGGGAAAAGTTCAGCAGTATTAGATGGGAATTGAACAAATAGAATTTTACAAAACAATGAACATGGAGCTTGGTAAATGCAAAAAGAACTCATTAAAAAAATATCTAGAGATGTGACAAACTGCCCTCAAATAATCTGGAAATTCAGTGAACCACAGTATCTGCTGGTTTGCAAGTAGCCAAGACATCTCATTGTCTGCTCTGCATGAGTCCACACACATACTTATAATTAGATACCTGTTCTCTAAAATAATGGTGGCTATCTGATTTGAGAATAAAAGAGTGTTGTTCTTTAAATGTATTCTGTTAACTGTATTGTGTCATGTTGTGTTATATAGCATTCAGTTACTTTGCATCTTATTATGACAGATATTATTTTGATACAAAGGAAAGTGAATGTTAAATTCCGAGAGAAAGAACAGGTTTTAGGTCAAGTTTTTGCTGTATCATTTAGGTTTTTAGAAGAACAGGAAAAATATTAAAATTTTCCTGACTGCTTTTTTTTCCTGACACATGTTTTATTTTATCATTTTCAACTATTTTCTTATATTAAGCTTTATTCTGAAGTTCTGTTAAAAAAATCTTGCATCACCTTTAGTAGGCAAATTGCATAAATTGTGCTTGCCACAATCAGCATTTACATGCTATCAAAAGCCCATTAACATTACTCCTGCTGTTTTCACTTCACTGACATAAGTCAGTGAAAGCCCAAAAAATCTAAATTTAATTTAGGTTCCAGGATGTGATTTAGATGCAGAAACACAGGTATCTGGGGCCATTTGAAGTGCTTTGGGTTATTGCAAGGCTTCTGCAAGAGCTGACAGATAGAAGATAAGACCTGCAGGATGTCTGTACCCTTCTGGAGTGTGCAGAGTGGGTAGAGGTAGAGCACCCCAGCATTTCTGGCTGACCATAAGCACCTGTGTTTAAGTGTCTGACTCACCCTCTCTAACAGAGGGGTGCCACCTTATTACTTTTCAGTTCTAATTAAGATTAGCTATCAACTTGTGAATGTCAGTATTCTCTTCTATTATTTCTGCATTCCAAATTATGAGGCAAAGTCTCTTTATTCCTGATGACATTAATAATTTTATACATCATTAAAATGAACTTCAGTCTTCTTCTGTGCCTGCAATTTGTTGCTAGTAAAGCAAAAGCCATTTCACCTGCATCTCCAAAGGAAAAGATTGTATGAATATTGTGCTGAGCTTAATGTTCCTAAAGATGTTATACTTTGTCATGTTAAAGATGTTTCTTTCAGATGGAATTCAGTGAAGAGTTCCCTACATTTCTGTAAGGATACGTTTCAGGACACAGTGAGGAAGAGGAGTACCAGTATGTTGACTATCAGGCTAGCTGACTAATTACAAATGTCTGTCTCTAGACTGCCCAATGTATAAATCAGTTTGCCTCATGTTCTGTAAGCAGTGTAAGGAAAACACCTTTTAGAAAGGAAACACCTTCTTTTAGAAATTACAGAATCATGGAATATGCTGAGTTGGAAGTCCAGCTCCTGGCCCTGCATCCTCAAGAGTCACATATCTTATTCTGGTGAAACAAGCAAAGAATTTCCTAGTTCAGCAGTCAGCATCACTTGCCTGTAAGTATTCCACAAGTATTGAGCACTGTTAATCTTTAAAGTATTATTTCACCATATGTTTGACACCATAAGAAAAAAGATTCAAATGGCATTTGTTAAGATGCAGAAAAAATTTCAGAAAGTATTTATGTAGAATAAATAGTGTAAATAAATAAAATAGAATAAATAAATAGAATAGTAGAATGTTGCTGTCATCTTGATGAATAAAGGAAAGTACTTTGAGTTGTGATTTTGTTTAGAGGAAGTAAAGCTGAATGGCTATGTTGGTTCAGTAGTTTTCTGTTAAGAAGAGCGATCCATAGTAGCAATCCCCAAAATGAAACTGTGCTGAACAGGTCTATCCAACATAATTCAGAAAACTCTTGGTGGCTCATCATAAAAAACAGAGGATTGAAATGGTCTTGAGCTGGAAAGATGCAGTGTTTTCACAAAGCATACTTAATCTAATCAATTCATGCTGTTTTTTCAAGGGTTCTAAGCAGCCCTATAGAATAGAGAATACAGAATCAAAACCACTATGATCTGTCCTAACCTAAGATGTTCTTAAAAGCCAGACAATATAGAACATAAATGCACGAATGCGTAGTGCATTTGCATGTACTTTCAGCATACTGGTGTTTGGATTTTCTTGGAATAACTTCTGATTTGACAAATTCTTTCAAAACCTGTAAAACAATGATAGGAGCTTTAAAATAGTCGCTGATTACATGTAAGGATCAGCTTTCACACAGTATCTTTTTTCAAAGTTTAATTGAAAAAGTGCCCAGTGGTTTCAGAATGAGGATGACATAATGGTGAGGTTGTGCTTATGAAGACAAGCCTGGGAAGAGGACATTACAATTTCAAGGCAATGACAAAAATTCAATTCAAGTCTATAGAGACTGTATTACAGTGTCAAGACGATGGCAAAATTATGCCAATGTAAGTCTATGGAGACCACTTTACTATGTCAAGACAATGGTAAAACAATGTTATATAAAATGATTGAGACCACACTGCAATGTTAAATTATGATGCCAAAACCTTGTCATTTCGTGAAGTAATGACAGAGGATTCTGCATATGCTCCTCACAGAATCACTGCTGGACCTGTGCTCCAGCTCAAAATACCTTTGCAGCTCCAGCCCTGGGTCTTTATTGTGTAGGAATCAGCTTTTCTCAGACCTGAGGGTGAAAGCTGAGGGCATTTGAGCTGTTGGGGCTAGTTGTCTTTGCATTTTCAGATGCAGGACCAATGATGATCATTCTACCCTTACTTCTGAATTTTTTAAAGTTTAATATCAGAACACAGCATGATGTTATTGACTTTCAGTTGTATTGATAGCCTGTCTTGTTGTCATTTTTATGTGGGGTTAGTTTGAATGTAGGTTGATGTCTCTGTTTTGAGAATATTTATTATTTGATGTTATACCAGTTCCTACTGTAACAAAGACATAGTTACCGTATTTTATTATACACAAAAAATCTCACAAAATAACTAATTCCAACTACTTGTGCTGAAATTTCTCTCTTCAATGTGAAAGTGGATGTATTTGATGTTCTTTTCAAAATGACAATTTGAAAGCTTGCTTTTTTCACAGGACAAGAAAAGTGTTGATAATGGAAGAGCATATGTCAGTTACCTCTCATCCCAGAATGTTTCAAGACATATATAGAGAAGAAACTTTTAGCAGTTCAGTTCTTGTTCAGTTCTTGGTATCATCAGCAGAGAGACCAGTACTGCTTAACAATTTTGCTGTCTCTAGTATAATGTTCTCTAGTAAGAACAGCACTACCAGATCATATCAAGTTCATCCATCCTTATATTCTAAATGAAATCATGGCCAAGAGTAGATGTGCAGTGAAGAGCACAAAAGAAGGATAAGGAAACAGTGATAGATCCCTAGAATATTCATCTTGCTGCCCAGGCTCTTCATTTGAAAACTATGAGAAAGGGCTTATTACATATGAGATCATGAGATAATTTTCATGATGCTATGATTACCTGTTGGCTGCAATAACCTATATTTGAGAGGGAGAAAGGCTGTTAGATTAATTATAACTAAACTGAATAAACTGAACTACTAAATTTTTTTGCTGTTACTGATATTGTCACAGTAGCTGATAGACAAGTTCTGCTGTAAGTTCTCTTAAACATACAAGGTGCTATATTTACTGATTAAGCCATTTAAATTTGAAATTCCATTCAAAAATTGTGTGAAATGGTATTTGAAGTTCGAGACCTGACATGCTCCAGTTCTAGTTCTAACTAGAGTTTTCAAAAAACTACTCAGCTATTAAAAAAACAACCAAAAAACCATATCTTTCATATCCAACTTTAAAAGCATCTTAGACTTTTATATTATTCAAAATGGCAGTTCTAATAATTTCTCTGGCCATGAATATGATTGGAAAGATAATAAAATGCGAATAAGATGCAATATTCTTAGTGTTGAAACTCTAGTTGTGCAGAAACATTTACTGTTACAATAGAGGAACAATTTGTGAAGATAATATATAAATATTATTTCTCAATAGAATTTAAAAAACAGAAGACCACAAGGTGAAATGTTTATCTCTTAGTTATCACACAGCTAAATGACTCTCTCGTATCAGTGACAGGTGCACTGCTATTTACCTCAGCTTTCCAGAAGAAGTATACTAAAATTCCTTAAGAGGGCGAAAATATCTTTCAGGTAATATTGTTATTCTTTGCTGTTCTGCGGAGGTGCTAACAAAGCATTTCTCCACATAATTTGGTTCTTAGAATTATGTTTGACGAAGCTAATCACTGTGATTTTGTTATGAGAGTCTCTGCACTGCTCCGGTATAAATTTTCCCTCTATGCTTTGTGCCACCTCAGATATCCTTCTCATTCAATGCTGCCAATGAGAAAGCACTCTACTAACTGTAGGAATCATCAAGAGCTTTTGTTTCCTGTGAAAAGTTCCACGATTTCATGGTAATAGCAGATACATAGTATGATGTCTTTTAAAGGCCTATGCTTCCCTCTTAGAATTTTCAGTGGTTTGTGAATGTGATACTTTGGATGAGGCAGTTATTGTTGAAGGGATTACATGGAGGTTAGGACAAAGGCTGCAAATAGCAACTAGACTGATCAAACAGTGTTTTGCAAACACTCATAGTGACAAATGATGTATTGAAAAACATGGATTGCTGAGAAAAGAGTATGGAGGCAATGTTACTCAGCAAGAAGACGACCATAATGTTTAGGAGGCACAGATTGTGTTCTTACCAGCTTATTTATTGCTGTGGGGTATTAACACACTGTGTTTCTACCTCAGTTTCTCCATCTAACATGGAAATAATGGTACTTATTTTCTTTTGTAATGCCCTTTGAGATCCTTGCAGGGTAGGGTAAGTATTACTATTACTTTTACTATTACACATTATTGCAGCCTTGTAAAGAATTCATTTAGAGGTTTTAAAATATCATGTTACCTAATGTATTATGGGAGATATATAACAGCAAGAGGTTTCCAACTCTATTTTATAAATACTAAATTTTGTTTCCAACATTGCATTGTGCATGCCATGAACAGTAGCAAGTGTAATATGCTGTACTTGGACAACTGCCAAAATTTGATTGTATTTGTTGATTCCAATCTAACTATATTCACCGCTGGACTTCTTTGGATGGGACATACAAATTGTTCCTATTCAGACATTTTATGGGCAGATATTTTCCAACAGAACGTAAGAAAACTTCTCAATGAGTTAGATATTCATTTTATAGCTTGACTGAAATAAAAAGTTTCAACTCAGTGGAAGTCTCACTGTGCTTGAATATTATCTGGAATGGCAGAAAGATACCCATGAATTTGCAGACAAAAAAATTTAAAGATCTCATATATCATACAGCTAACAAGAACTGCAACTCTCCATTCAGGAGGAGGAAATGAATAGTCTTCTCTATGCACCTGAGAATAGGTCAGAGAGGACAATATGCAGAAATAGGAGATTTCAGTCTGAGGGACTGAGTTATTTTGTTTACTCTTTATCAAAGAGTATAAACTGTCCAGAAAATTGCTAGCCTAAAAAGAGAGGTACTTGATCAGAAGTGACTTGAGATTTCACTGTTCCCTCCACCATGACTACTAACACCATTGCTGGTAGTGGCACTGTTATTTCTTGAACAAAGTTGGTATCACCTTTGATAAAGAAAAAGTTGTCCAGCTCTTCAGCTGTGTTTATGGCTTGGTCTTTCTACATTCTTATCAAGGCAACCATTTTAAGTGCTGCAGCTTATACTGAGGGTTTTCACAATAAACCATTTCTTGATTTGTGGGCATTGCAAATGTTTTCAGAACATATATAAAATTCTTAAATCTTGTTTCCTTAGAGTTTATTCACTATAAGAGAGGGATTCAGGCTTTTTCATGGCTAGGTTATTCTTAAAAAAAGAATGATGATCAAACCGTTAGGCATATGTGTAAAATGATTTGCAGGAAATGAGATCAGTGTTCCAGTTTGATGAGCCACTGAACTACTAACTGGTTTCAAGTTTTATTGTTACCACGACTGGATCTGTTGCTAAGAAAAGAAAATATATTCTCCCTCCAATGTTTTTTTCCTCTGCATTACAAGTACATGTTGTTATCCAGTCCCCTAAGTGCACGTATTGCAGCTTGCTAATATCTATTGCTGTAAACAAAGCAACAGGTATGCCATCAAAGTGGATATAGTCCTTCAACAGTCTCCTCTGACTTCTCACAGAAAGCTAGAGGTAATTGCAAGCACAGCTCAGGAAATAACTCTAGCAGAGCCTGAAGTTTCGTGAATTCACAAATCATCTTATAGTGAAGCATTAGAATATAAAGTACAGAGTGAGTTCTAAACAAGTGCTTCTAAACCCTTTGTGTGCTCTGTGAGCTTCAGATAGTTGACATAAATTAATTTAACTCTAAATACCATGAACTCCATGGCTAGCAGTGACAGTGTTGATTCTTGAAACAATTTTTTCCTCATAATTTACAGATAGTGAATACCATGAAATACATACTATTCCTGTTTATCACTGTATATATTCATGAGCTGACTGCATTAGCAAACTATATAAAGTATGCAAAGTATTACAATTATGAGAAGATTTCAAAAATATAAATGGAAGTATATCTTATTCTCTTTCCCAGTTTTCAAAGGAAACATGAAAGTAGTTAGGACTAGCATGGGCATTTTATGAAGACTATGTAGCAAAATGTAAGTGGGAAACTAATGCACATTGAGGTCTTTCATTATTGACCTTGATAGTGTGATTAAGCAGTCTGCATTGAATGAAACTTTGTATACACTTTTTATTCTAGAATCCAGCCTCAAATTTCATAGCAATAAATAAAGAGGTTTCAATAAAACAAAAATTGACTGGGAGAGATCCTATTTTTGGAACCTGAAATGGTAATTTCATTCTATTTATTTTCTGTTATCTATCCATTTTCATGTATTTATACTTCTAGATCATTCCAAGAGGCAAATAGAACAAATGGTATCAAAAATGGAATTTCCAATTCAGCTGAAAGGAGTACATACATACAATAAATCATATAAAAATCAAGAAATCAAAGGTCGGATTTGACCTAGAGAGGTCTTCGTTATCTCTGTATCAATAGATTTCATCCTTTTGCTTATTATTTGATCCTCATAAGGCATTAGGATATAGTTACATGCAAGTTGTACAATATCTCTGTTTAGCTGTGTTTGGATAAAGATATGTTTTTAAATCCAGATCCAACAGTAATCTGTGTTAATGAAACAGCAAAGGTGTAAAGTAATAGATACGCTTATTCTTTTTCCTCTTGGTGGAAAAAACCAGGAAGGAAATTTTATAGCTAAAATGTATTAGTTAAAACATTTTAACTTTAAATTTAGTGGGACTAAATTGAAACAGGATGACCATTTGGGAGACGATTATAAACCTTATCTTTCTATGGAAATTTTTCTTCTTAGAGCTTCATAATCAAAAACAATTTTTCAAGACAAAACAAATAAAATACTTTTCAGTGTTTTTCCCCCCCCTAAATTCCTGCTTCAACTCTCAAATCTCAGCAGATCCTCCATCATTTTTTTTTCTGCCCCTCAGTTTGATTAATGTTCCCAAATCTGGGGGTTTTCTCTTGTTTTGCTTTGAGTGGGTTTTTTCTTAATTCTGAATGCTGTACTCTCTCTCTGATCCAAGTTCAGCAAATTCATCTTTATCGTGTTATCCTCTTTTTACATTCATCCTGTTTCTATTCTGTCCATCCTGATGCTCCTCTGTGACACAATGCCTAGAATTGTAAAATGTAGTAATTTGCAGCTTACTTCTCCAGGAAAGCTGTCTCTTTCAAAGATGACACTAAATGAACAGTAATTCATGATTGGAGACCAGAACTAATAATTTGAAAACAAATTATACCTAATAATATTTTGCTGCATATGAACATTTAAATGTTAAGTCTTTCATTATCTAAAAGAGTCTTTTTTGAAATGGAGGGATTTTTCAATGGACTAAGTTCTGGCTTGATTCACTGTTTTTGAACTGGCTCAAGCAATTCTAATTATAAGCTACAATCTAAAGCTGTTACTATTTGCCAGATATTTCAACCTTCATGAGCAAGACCCTTTAGGCTCATTTAGAAAAGCTTACAAACAAGGAAATTCAGTGCCGTTCACCCGCTGGGCTTGGGACAAAAAGCAAGTATGAAAGCTGCCAATATTTCTATATTTGCTTGTTTCATCTGAGTGGGACCAGTGCAATGACACAGAAAAAGACTCTCTGAGCCCAGAGCGAAAATAACACACTTGAAGTGCTTAATGGGTTTCTTCTATGAGATTTCTCCAGCAGCTTTAATAGAGCTGGGTGAACTGCTTATATGAAAAAAACTCTAGCTGATGAATTATAGTCGTTGTTTGTTTTCCCAGTGTCTGGATTGTTCACCAATGGGTTTGATTTTATTTCTGATTTATAATTATTCACAAACCAACTTGAATCGTGCATGCTCCATATATTTCAGGTTAGTTTCCTCCACCATGAGGCCACCTGCTCTCAGTGCCTTGTGTTGTCTGAGTAAAGGGACATGGTGCCCATGCCAGAGCTGGGGGAAGGAGAAAACAGAGCAATCTTCTAAGAAGAAGCTTTAAAGACTTCTTAGAGTTTTCACATTTAAGACTTGGAGACTTCACATTCAAGTGAGTGCTCCTTCATAATCGGTGCAAACTTATACACGCAATTGATCTAACATCAGATCTTTGACTCACTTATTTTGTCTTTCTGCAAAGGCTATCAGAACATTATTCCCCTGACCCCAGAAACAAAGAGTACAGTTATATTACCACAAATACAGTTATATTACCACAAATTGCATGCATCTCGCTGTAATCCAGAGCCTAATGAAGACAATGAAATCATTAGGGTCGGGTGCTTTGTATTGGAATTTTAGATCTAGATTTGAGGAACTGTCAGTTAAAGTAGCTTTCACAGAATTTCAGAATGGTCAAGGTTAGAAGGGATTCAGGACCAACTTTCATGGAAAAACATGACTATTTTCTCCAAGAGCAGAAAACACGAGGTGAATCTTAGTTCTAGCTGCTCCTCTAGTGTAAAAAAAAAAAAAAAAAGTGGTTCAACATGTAATATTCAGAGGTGAAACTGTTCTTCTTAGCATGAAAGCAACTTCTTCACACCCAAATGTATATTAGATAGAAACTGTGGGAGGTTCTTTTGTTCTGACAGCCTTATAACTGAGATATATTTTCACCTGTCATGTAAATCAATAAAATATACAGTACTTAATACTTAAATGTTTCACTATTAGAATAATTTTCTGATCCCTCTGGATTAACACATTGTAAAATAGAACACTCAATTTTTTATGAATAAATTAAGTGTTTTGCAACTTGAAGTAATGAGCTAGTTGGTTCACATAACTTTATAAACTGGTTAAATGATACAGCAATGCAGATGTCCGGTTTGGAGGCTTACCTTCTTAGAGGTAAAGCTGAGTAAGGGCAGCAAATCTGTTTAGACTTTCTACGTTTTTTTTTCACCTCTTACAACTCATAAATTTTACGTCAGCCTTTTCTTTTCCTATGAATGTTCTTTTCCTATAAATGTTTACATACATTTCACAGGAAAAAAAACCACTTTAATTATTTTGCTTCCTGAAAAGAAACAAAGAAATGCTTCATCTTTACAGGTGACAGAGACAGGTATTAAACATATGTTTTGCAGAGTAGCAGGAGGAAAAGTTGTAAAACCTAGCGGCAAAGATTTGGCAAACTATTTGCAAACAATTTAGGAAAATTCTTATTGAACATAATCTGAAGGACAAAGATTAGGAGACTGTAGGGGCATGAGTAGGGAATATTTAATTATCCTGAACTTAATTAAGTCCTGGTAGAGGAAGAATTCTCTTCCTGCTCACTTCTCAAGCAAGCAGAGTTGCGCATGACAACCTAACAGAGCATCCCAGTGGAAGCAGCTGGAGCTAGGGTTGACCTCTGCTGCCATCAGAGTAGTGGAGATATGAAAATAAGAGCTCCTGTATACACCAAAAAGTTGTAAACAGCTCATGTTAAGAAATACTAATTTATCTATCTCTATCTAACTAAATTAGGATCAATTAGAACTTGATTGGGCAGCCTAGCCATGTAGTTAATTATAATGTAAGTGCAGCAGAAGTTAGGGAAGAGTTATAAAAATACTGGATGTAACCTTTCTGTGTCACATCTGTCCACTTGTTTGTCTATTGGCTAATTAATCCCAGCTCCTGTAACACAGTCATTAAGATTGGGTTTAGAATTTGTTAGCAGAATTCTAGAAAAGATACTTGTAAATGAAAAGTCAAAATCATTGTTATGCAGTGAAGTATTACTGTGAAGATACTCTCCTTAATCTTTTTGAGGAAATTTCATGCTAACTGCATGGGAAATTGGAGTGAGGAATTCATAGATGTGGTAAATTGATATAGAGTAAAAAGATTTTAACTTTTATTTTCATTTCACTTTTGGATTTTAATACTCTAATAGAGGATTTCCTGTCTTCCTCATTTCTTCCCCTTTTGGGTCAAGGATGTCTTTCAAAATATACCCTGTAAATTATGATTTTTCATTAATATGAATTCTGTTAATTTTAAATCTTGGCTGTAAGTAAATTCTTGGCCAGTGACAGTGACTCAGGAACATCTTTTGATTTGGTAGGTTATAGGCACCACAGGCATTTTTGATTTAGCCATTTGTAGCATTTCTCCATTTGTCAAATTGATGTACCACTTGCTCTTACTCTGGACAAGACATAGTCAAAAGAAGACTTTTTTGGTTTTGAGCATGCTTTCTGAGAAGAGAATATTGGCTAACAATTGTATAGTTTTGATCTGAGTTATATATATAAGCAATGTTTTGTAGCTTCTTTCAGCTCTCCTCTACTGGCTGCCCAATGTCAAAACAGGAGGTTCACTTTTCATTTGCAGTAATCATCCCTGACATGCTGCTGGCAGCATTATCCTCCAGGTTCTTTCTCTTGTCTTCTAGAAGATATTTTCCCAATGGGGGAGGAAAAAAAGCATTCTGTCTTTAAACAAGGAGTTACAAAAGCAAAGCTAGAAGATACTTGGAATTCAGTGCCCTGACTCTTGCACACTTATTAAAAGTCAAGTTTTATTTTAGCAATGCACAAAAGATGTTTTAAAAGGGTTATGTATTCTTAACCTTTTACTTCCTTCAACATAGTGTTAGTAATATTAAAACAGGGTTTTCTAATAGTACTATAAACAGAAAAAATGGGGGCACCCTGACTCAGTGCTCAAAAGGATGTAATAGAAGGTCCTTGTGATGATGTTGTCTGAAACAATAGTTATAGTAGAGAGTAGACTGAATAAACTGGAATGAGCAATTTTTTTTTTAATTTTTTTTTTTTTAACACTGTGAATAGGGATATGGGGCAGGCCATCCAGAAGTACATCTTTTTGTTTCAAATAAACTTGGGAATCAGAATGCATTTCAGTACAAAGAGGGGACAAGTCGTCTCAGTACAACTATCTTTTTACATTTTATTTCAGCTGAATGAAAACTACTGTAAAATACAGGGATTTCTTTCATCATACATCAAATTATTACAATCCAACTTAGAAATCATATCTTAATGACTCCCTAGCACTGCTCAGTCTAATAAACCTGCACCTTTCAAAAAAAGATTCTGAAGGCAGAATAATAATGAAGCTGGTTTGCAATGGCTTCATCCTCTCTTTCCTGCATCTGTCACGGGTAAGTATGTTATGTTTCCCTCAGGCAAGGCAGTTTACCTGGAGAAGTATTTACACAACATCTGTCAGCTTTGGTTAAAATTTGGTCAAACTAAGTTAAAAATCATACACAGTTAAGAGAAACAGACATTGATACAGAAGATAATAGGATTACCTTTTTTCTTAAGGACACAAGATTAAAGCTCTAAAATTACAAGCAGTTTTCATATATGAGATAGAAGAACACAAGAAGCATGAGATTGTAGTAGATGAATTCTGGTTCCACAGAAGGTGAGGGAAGTTTTGTTTTATGTTTTTAGTATTGTTATTACCTAGACTTAATTCTTCTATATTCCCTCCAAGCAAACCATTCCTGCTAAACCTAGAAGTTTTTCCTGCAGCAAGATCATAGGATCTGTCTCCAGGAGTCTAATGCCCACATTATATTTGAATTTGACTGAAGGAATTTAAGTTTCTTGATTGCCTCATTGTGCTTTTGGGAATGTTCTGTGAACAGCAGAACTAATGAGACTATGAATACTCATTTCCACTTTGTGCCTTTCTACTGTAGTTGTTTATGTTTATGAAACATGTTGGTGATACAGTGAAGAACTATGTATTTATAAAAAAAGAAATCACTCAGCAATGTTAAAAAAATACTGCTTTACAAAACTCTATTTATAGAAGATAAATGACTGTGTTTTAACATTTATAATTCATTAAATATGCAGCATCTCAAACATATATATATTTTAGTGTTCTGATGAGGATACATGGTTATACCCAAAGCCAAATATTTTAGTCAACCAAAAGAAAGTGCAAAAAACAACCCAGCTAAAAGAAGCTGACAGTCTTTTTAAGGGTAAAACTACCATTACAGACAGTGCTCTCTTCAGAAGAAAATAAAAAGGAAAAAATCCTCAGATATTAAAGTTGATATGATGCATGTTATCCTATGAATAAGATATGGATGCTAATTGTTCATTGTGCTGTTAACTAGTAGAAGATGAATCCATCCCTGCAAAGGATGTCTTTGTGGTGGAAAAGTCATTGTAGGATAGAAAGAAGTTCTGGAACTGTATTGTCTCTATAGGGGTAAGTTGTGCAGTATCATTAGCAGCCACCACTATTTTTAATGCCTATGACACTCAGTTTGAAAGCTCATAGAATGAAAATAAAAACTCTGTACCAGGTTTTAGAAAAAAGGCCACAGACTTTGAACAAGGAGCAGGTGCAATGCGTATTGGCACAGCAGAACTGGATGGTTTGAGGCAGGCAAGAATCTGAAGTGCTTGGGATCACACAGCCTGATTCTTAAATACATATATGCATCCCTATCAGAAATGGGCAAAGTACCTGCCAGCTACCCCATTTTCCTCTGAACCATTCCTATTAGATCCTAGAGACATCTGCAACCGAGCATGCATTAGGAGAGGCATGATGGGCAAGAATTTAGTGGGTTGCCCATTTGGGAGGAGTGCTTTGTGCCTAAAGAGATCAAGGTGCAGAGACATTTCGATGAGAGGCAAATGAGGGCAGCAAGCTTAGCAGAGGAGAGGGGATGAGGGATGATGCCATAACAACCTTCTCAGCACAGTTGGAGAGGTTTCTGTCAGTGACCAGCCCTGTCCTCACAGTTTGTCAGAGTGCAGCCATTATATCTTCTGACCAAACAGCTCCACTTGCCTGATTACAAAGAACTGGGAATAATGAAATGGTCACTGGGCACCTCCTCTGCATCCACTGCGCTGCCCTCCTCACAGCAATACACTGGTCAGATATTGTTGTTGTCACATCACAGCTATTCTCATTTTCTACTAAATGAGATGCAGATAAGTGTAAATGTTCCACTCTTAAAAATTTACCAAGCTTCATGCACTTTTATCTGTTTATATTAGAAACCTGATTATAAGCACCTTGGTTCTCTGCTGTTCTTTCTGAAGACTGCAGGATAGATAAAGAAGTAAAATAATTAATCAATACTGTTGTCTGACAAGAAATCAAATGCAGAATTCCAGCATGTTAGGGAAATGAACCTAGGTTTTATATTTTACTGTCTAGAATACTCTATTGATTTTGTGTATTCCCTTAAATGTTTCACTACTGAGAAACATTTTTAAATAGCACATAGTAAAAATTAGGTTCATGTAATTTTTTTACTATTGCAGATTTCATTATGAAACATCTCAAGACTAAATTTATTCCAATAATCATTACAATGATGAAAAAATTCCTTGCTTCAATAATTGATTTATGCTTCATTTAAATGTACGGAGTAGTTTCAATATAATTTCTTATTAGCTCTAATGACAAATTTTAAAATAGCAGGGCTCTGAAATAAAAATGAAAATTTGCCATACAAGTTATTACATTTAAATGGACTTAGTACTTAATATTTAAAAAATCATTTGATGTAAATAGCCATCATGAATCACTGCAAATATGATTAGATGTAATTAAACTTTTTCTTTACCCATATCTAGTTTCTTCATAATAAATTATTTTATTTCCTCTTTTTATTTTTTAGGATCTTCAAGAATTTGAACTGAAACCTCTGACATATCAGCACTGATTATTCAGATTTTTATTATATTGGTCAAGAAATTAGATGTGTTGTCATATATGTTTGTTTTTATTATGCTTAAAGTCAATTTTTATACATTATGCTAGTATTATCTCCCTTCGTGGAAGTTACATGCATGTTATTGCATGCACTCTACTAGAGAAGAAAGACAAATAGAACATAGAAATGACATTTGGCAAAACCCTGGGACACTTCTGAAACCTGTTAAACTATAATGGCAGAAATTTAAAAAAAAAAAAAAAAATTAAAAATCCCTGGCTGGCCTTATTCTGCAATTTGTTTTCCCTTCATATGAGGTTTAAAGGGAAATATTATTCCAATAATAGGATCCCACAAGCACAGCCAGACGGCAGCTCACTCTCTTTTGGGGATCTGCTGTGGCTGCTCTGTACTGACCGCAAAACTCCCATTCAAGTCACAGTTGCTGTAATGCACAGGGTGACTCTATGCTGAATTTACACAGCATGTTCGTAATGCTAAAAAATAAACCATGGTACTTGGGAAACTCTTCACTAGAGCAGTACTCCCAACAATTACTCACCTGTTTAAGCTTAGACCCACAAAAGGTTTATCAGTGATAAAAATTTTACCATCCATTGACAGAACAGATCTGTTAACTACTTCATGGTGTGAGGAGAAAGGAGAAAGTCCCCTTTTAATATGCATGTGCTTGTATTATAAATGCCGTAGCTTTACTTCCAGGTCTTTAAGAAAATTGTATTAATTCCATGCAAATCCTTAACTGAGAGCGTGATTTTGTTTAAGACCTGACATTTAACTTCTATACCGTTTTGGTCATATTTTTTTTATACAAAACATCTAAAAGTAATGCAAGTAACACGAGAGTAATTGGGAGTGATACACCTGAAATCATTGAACTAACCATAAACAGGCTCCACAGATTTTTGAGGAAGAAAACCACTGGCATTTGAATACATAAACTGTTGAGAAATTAATCGCTTTTGGAAAGTAAAACTGTGTAATTCTAAGCAGAAATTATTTCATTAAATGGTTTTTTGTCTAAAACAAACCCATAACCAAAAGATAAAATGTTAAATGGGAAGTTATACTGGAGTTCTGAAACCTGCTCTACTCAATATAGATTATTTGGGAAATAATGTGGTGAAAATTTTCCTGATGATACTGGGCTATTAGTAGTTAATATTAGTTCTGTCCGAAGAGCTACAAAGAAATCCCTAAGACTGAGTGACTGGGTGATAAAATGGCAAATTAAATCCAGCATTAGTAAAATGATGTCCTGGGGAAAAAACAATCCTAACTTCACAAATAGGATTGATTGTCCCAGTCTGACCATTGCCACTCAAAAGCAAGATCTCAAGGCTAAATAGTTAGAAACCAATGATTGCAATCATCTCTGTGCTCAGGAGTCAAACTTAGTATTAGGAATTACTAGGAAGAAAATGCATAACAAGTAATTTTTCTGTCTATATCATGTAGGCAGCCATAATCCCTTTCACCTCATAGCAGTGTATAAAGCATGGCTGAAAAAGAGTAAAGGAAGATTTTGAGAAATGACCAACAGTGTGGAACAGCTTCCCAAAGCAGGACATCTTTGTGGGCTGGGATTCTTCAATCCAGAAGAAAGAAAATCTATAGACAAACGTAAGTGTGTTATAGACTGAACAAAAGTATGATAGAATGCAGCATGGAAGAGAAGAACAGGAGTGACTAGGCTGTCTCATTGCCTAGTAGGAGCCAAAGAGGTGCCAATCTAGCAGGTGTCACGTTCAGGATAAGCACAGGGGTAGCATTTCCCCATGGGCATTGCAGCTCTGCTCCATAGCAGTGGACCATGCAGGGGTCCACTGGGGACCAGGACAAAACTGGGGTCAGGACAAAACTGAGCATGTATGCCTGGCTTAAAAAGTATTTGAGACAGAAGTAGTCAATAGCTTGGACAGTTTTCTAGGGGAATGTGCTTGTTTCTTATGTATTTTCTTGTGATATTTCTTGGACACCTCTTTTAAATCAGTGTCAGATGCAGGATACTTGCTAGATAGATGGACCTATGGTTTGACACTGTGCATCTAGCCCTAGCTGCAAGTTTCCTATTTGCAAACAGTATTAAAAATGCTTTGATATGAACTGGAGTCTTCTGTTTTTATAGTTTTTATGAAAACAATTTCTTTCTATTTTTTAAGAGATAAGTATTTAATTCTATATTTATTTTAGATTTTTCTTTGCAAAAAATATTAGTGGTACTTTTCCTCAATTGAAAGTGAAAACAACAGAACTATTTTGTTTTTTCTGTGCAACATATCTAACTTTATCAATAATATCAGCAGAATTGCACTTGGTATAATTTACTTTAGAGAAATGTCTTTCAATGAGGTAGAGTGTAATCAAAAAATATGACTGATCAGTAGGAATGTAGACCACTTTCTAAAGAACTGTTTTGAAAGTTATGTGTGGCTACTTTTACTCAGAAACTGCCTGTCATGCTTATATGTTTTAGCAGTGATTTCCACTTGCCATAACAACAGAAGTTTAACAAACAGTATTTATGTGCTGAAGGCATAGAAGTGTACATAAACATAAAAGTAACAGAATGCAGGTTGCCAATCACATCATTCAGTTCTCCTGAAGCTTCCAAATAGTTTTACTTTGCTAAAAGTTTCTTTCTTTTGTAAGCTTTTGAATTCTGGAAAATCTATATTTTCTGTGAGGGAAGGTTTGGTGTTTTTTTTCCACATGGAAAACTCAACTTTAGAGAAGATTTCTTCTCTTAAAGCATGTATATAGCTCAAACCTATATTACAAATATTCAGTTTTGGTGTTTGTTAATCCACTAACAGTTAGCAATTGTCCTGCTTTAAGAAAAAAAAATTATAAAAGAAAATTTCAACCATTTTTAACTATTTAGTGTTCAAATTCAAGGCCACTGAAGCAAGTGCATTTGAGAATGGGCTGGAGAATAACACATGTGAATACATCTGTCACAATAGCTAGTTATAAAATATTTGCACCTTTTCCATAAAGGTTGCATCAGCACATGTAGCATAAATATTCTGCCTTGAGCATTCGCTTCTCAGAAACACAGAAAGAAGAGCTGGAGACGTGAGGGAGTTTAACCATAAGAAATAAGCATTTTAAAATTCCCTTTATGTAGATGAGAAGTATTTCTGGCCTGGCAGCTCTCTAACAAAAACTAACAAATTGAAGATAATCATGAGTGAAACACAAGGAAAAAAAAGTCAACCTAAGAAAACATTATATAAACTGACAAGAAGCACAGGGGAACAGTTAAAGGTATCAGAGAAAGGCATGTATTGAAGCACTGATGAAAATCTTGAAATAATGCACCTATTGTTGGGGATTATTGAAACAGGCCATCGCAAAATGGGGGCTAAATTTCTTCATGACCTAAGATGGCCTTTACACTTCAATCTTTAAAAAATACATTATTTTATTTACTTTTAATTTGTATATATGTTCATGATTTTGTCAATAACTTTGCTAACATAAACATCTGAACAGTTTGTCACATTTAAACATAAATTTGAAGAGAGCACTAACTATTGTTCCAAAGCAAGCACTCCAAATATACTTTCCTTTCAAAACTGACAGTCTTAAAATTGTGCTGCATTATTTAATGGAACAAACCAAAGCTTTTTGTCACTTTCTGAGTTTCTGATTCCTGGATTAAAATTATAGTAAATTCATCTAATTGCCTTGATAAATAAACATCTTTAAGGATTATGTTAACTTTTCAAAATATAGTCATCCAAACTCTATGCAGAAATTGTGGAATTTATGGTTTCTAGCATTTTTGAGGCAGACAGAACTAGAATGTTTTGATTTAATTCAATTTCGGTTTTTTTCCTTGAATAGGAAAGAAAAATTAAATACAGAATATTTGTGTTCAACTTGATCTCTGATACAAGATTTAACAATATTTAGCATATTAACTTTGATATTATCCATATAAATAATAGAATGTTAAAGCAAGTACTAAAAAGTATGCATCTTATAAATTAAGTCAATCACTTATGGTTCACTATGCCTGAACATGAAGAAGTTTAGCAGCATATGGTAAGGTATATAATTTTATGACATATATTTTATTAAGATGGTTTAACAATTAAAACATATTTCAAAAGCAATATATATTTTTGGCATGAGAAAATAATTTGAAATATGTCAACTTGAATCACATAACAGGGATTATTTACAAATGTAAGATAGAGTCACTTTGATTCTAATAAAAAAATGCCTGGCCTGAAGTCACACCTTCATATGCATCTAATGGTACTCTCATTTTATCATATTTTAAAAATCCACACCTCATATTTTCTGTTTCCTTATATGGATGGTGCTAATGACACACATAGTAAACCTTCTATTAGCTTTGTACTTCAATAGAATTTGTTTAATTTCAGCTGTCAAACAATATGGAGAAAAAAAAATCCAGTTTTTTGATAACCCCAGGATTTAAAATGCATTATCAGTATGACAGCAGTAAATGTTTTCCAAACAATCTTATTTATGGGCCATGTTCTTTCTTGGTGTAAACACAAATCTGAGCAGCATGTGAAATCCCTCATTTGTTTGCCATAAATTGTGCATGTTACTGATGTAAGATTTATTATGTAAGAGTGGTTGAGTAAACCAGTGTTGGCACTGTTGATATGCAACATTTTACCTCCAGCTCCCTTACTGAGATCTGAATGGAGCTGGTGTTATCTGAGAGACATTACCAGCTGGTGACTGTTCAGTAATCAATTCTGTAGGAATAATAATATAAATCATAGAAATATACAACCATGGAATATGCTGAGTTGGAAGGGACTCCCCGAATCACTGAGTCCAACTCCTTATGCCTGAGAGCATTTTCCAAAAGCTTCTTGAACTCTGTCAGGCTCAGTTCTGTGACCCCTTCCCTGGGGAACCTCTTCCAGTGCCCAAACACCCTCTGGGTGAAAAACCTTTTCCTAATTTCCAACCTAAACTTCCCCTGACACAGCTTCAGGCCATTCCCTCGGGTTCTGTCACTGTCACCAGAGAGCAGAGATCAGTGCCTGCCCTTCCTCTCCCCTCATGAGGCAGCTGTAGACTGCAAAGAGGTCTCCCCTCAGTCTTCTCTTCCCCAGGCAGAACAGAAAAGGTGACCACAGCTGCTCCTCACATCCCTTTCTCTCCAGAGCCTTCCCCATCCTTGTTGAGCTCCTTTGAATGCTCTCTAATAGCTTAAGTGTCCTTTTTACATTGTGGTGCCCAAAACTGCTCACAGTACTCAAGGTGAGGCTTCACCTGTGCAGAGTAGAGTGGGAAAAATATAGATAATATAAAAAATATATACTAGTCCATGTTGTAGTGGAGACTTACTTTAAACATGCAACATGCAAGTTTGACATGCATGATTTCAAGTTTGACTCTTCTGATTTTACCAAGCAATGTTAATACTGGAGCTTTGTGAAGGTTTTCTAAAAAGTCCATCTGTCCTTACCCTACAAAGATATACAGTAGTGAGAAAATGAGATTTTTTTCCAACTGCACGTGCCTGGCTCAGAGGAGACTGCAAAGATATTCGTAATGCATCATCTGCTCCATTAGAGTAACTGAGTACTTGAACATGAAGAAATTTAGACACGTGTCAGAAGTTTTGCAGTTTTGTAAAGGATTGATAGAGTTTCTGATGCCCTAGAATGTGGCCCTAAAGGCAGCTCTGAAGTACAAATCCCCAAATATCCTCAACTATTGAGCCCTTTTGCTTAAGGGAGTGTACATCACTGCTCCTAGAACTGCTGCAGTCAGGTCTGCTTTAAGCTACAGAAAAGCCCATCAGGAGCCAGGGTCCCAAAGTGGCAATATAAGTTTTACAAAGTACTTCTATACTTTGTTTTCATTTAATATTTATCTTTTGTACTTTTTGTGCTCATTTCATATTCAACTTTAAATATACATATAAATCCCACTGAATCAAATTTTTTGGAATAGAAATGGATCTAAGCATAAGTGTGATGTTTTTCTGAGGTGGTGGGTATAGGTTTTCAAACACTTTCTGAACCTTGTTACTTTTAGTTATTTTACAGGAAATCTAATAGAAATGCTGATTCCTAAGGGCTCAGCAAGTGCGTGGTGCACTGGATAAAATTTTTAAAAATTTCTGGCTGGAAAAGCAAAAGCAGTAGCTGCTCTGGTGTGCCAGTGGTAAGTGCCAAGGTTGCTCTACTGGGATGGCTGCAGGGTCACTGCCAAGAATGGTGCATTCCTCAGGGTTTCAGGCTTTGTGTCCACTGAGCTGCATTCAAAAGTCATACCTCCAGACTTCACTATGTTGGAAGAAAGTATTTCTAATGTCATAGGCTTCAGATGGACTGCAACCAAAGAGAATGAAGCAGGGCAGCTGTCTCTCTGCCCTGAATTCAAAATAATAATCTGTATTGTACAAAGAGATTGCAGACATTGTGAGGTTATATCCCATGCAATATTCGTCTTGTTTTTATCTACATTTTCTCCATCTGACTGAAAACTATCCCTTCCAACACATGCTTCTGCAAAAACGTGGAAAATATATTTATGATTTCTTTCCTTGCACTTTAAAAATCTTTCTAAAGGTTACTTTCATCTTGTAGATTTAATAATTCTGGATAGAAGAGCATGCTCATGACAGGTCTGTGTTTTCTTGGACATATTGCATTTGATTCTGAGTGCAGTTTTCAGATTTTTTAAAATGGAATTTTATGGGGTTTGAGCGTTTGTTTTTCATCATGTTAAACATAGAGTATCCATATGTTGCTTTCCTTTGGGATCTCTAAGAAAACATACAGTCATTTAAATCTGGGCTATTTTATCCCTGCAGTTGTAAAATTCCTGTAGAAGATGACTTCTGCCTTATATATTTTGCTCCCTCACTTGTTCCAAATGTGTGTTCTAATTCCTTTTCTTCATTATACTTTGCATAACAAAGTTGCTGCAGGTAAGTAAACGTGCATAGGATATGAAACAGGTTCTTAACTCCTATGGTGCACAGTATAACTCAAAATCTTGACCAGGTTGCTCAAGTCATACCCCTGGTTCATGACCTTCAGGTTGGTAGATCACAATAGGAAGTGTAATATCTGGCTTCTATGGTGTAATCTTTATTGTAGGAATAATACATGAGATCTTACATGCTTCTATCAGTGGCAAATATTCTTGTAGCTCATTGTACAATATGTCAGATGAAATGGATTTCATGATCTTTTGTATAATGCATATGTTCCAATAGTAATTTCAAACCTAATTTATTTCCTTGGATATTCATTCATCTTTTGGGTGCCATTTTTAACCATCTTAATTTTCTATTATACAAGCACTGGGGGTAAATTCTTTGCTCTCATATACATGTCCCACTCCCATTGGATTTTATACAAGATTTACACTGTCTGAGGGGAAAAATCAGCTTAGGAGTATTTTTACTTTATCACTACCATATAAGCCTTTTTTCTGTTCAAAACCTAGTAGTTATTTGGCAGTTTTGTTTCATTTCAGTCTTGCTGCTATAAGTAGAAATGCTTTTAAAGATACATTTTTTTCCAGATAATGTATCTCTGTAAATGACAAAGTTGACTTTGTGTCTTTCAAAATACCTATATAAGTTATTGGGAATTTTAACATTAGCTCCAAGTGTGTCACTGAGAACAGTTAGTACATTATTCCTTTTCTTTATTGTAGTGGTTGCTGGTGAATGATGAACGTAGAAAGTGAAGAAAAAGGAACCTGACACATTTCATTGTCTGCAAACTCCAAAGAACTTCTAAGATCATGGGCACAATTGGTCTTACATTTTTGCCTTTAATAGGAAAAATAAGAGAATAGGGGATTAAGGTAGCCAAAATAGTTTTAAAAAGTATATTTCATTGGGAAGAGTGGCATCCTGGCAAGAACAAGCACATTAAGCTGCAGGGCATTGTTAAATAGAATAAATGTGTGGGCCAAAGGCAATGTATAAATGACAGTGATGGAAATTTTGTTTTTCCCTTGGAAGAGAGATTTTTTCAGAGCGCAATATAATTGGTAAGTTTAAATACATCTTACATAGAGTAGGATAAGTTTATCTATTTTTTCTGGAAACTATGCAGTAATATTTCAATCCCAGCCCTCTTTCTTATTAAGGAAGTATGAGCTGAGTATGTCTCTAAGGTGTAAGAGTTACAGTGCAATTGCCTTCTCTTAGACTATGAAGTAGTGTCTGTAATTCTTATCTACAGTTTTATACTCTACATTCTCCTCTATATTGTTCTGGTACTTTTACTTGTCAATGTGGTACATGAAAATCCATCTAAGATATGGCATAATTACCCACAGTAATCTGCTTGGGTAACAACACGAAATGAAATTGTTTTAAAAATCAATTTAATAATTAAAGAGGTCTTGGGCTTATTTCTTTTTATTTTTTGGTGTAAGACAACCAATACCTCAGATACTGCAGAATAGTATTCTGTATCTTTCTGGAAATTACAGTAAAGAAAAAATTGCCGGAAAGTTTTACAGAAATAACACGTAGAATTTAGAAGAGTACATATGTGTAGCGGGTTGACCAAGGCTGGATGCCAGGCACCCGCCAAAGCCATTCTATCACTCCCCTCCACAACTGGACAGGGGAGAGAAAATATAAAAATGGGTTCATGGGTAGAGATAAAGACTGGAAGAGAGATCACTCCCAGATTACCATCATGGGGAAAACAGACTTGAATTTTAGATACTCATTGAATTTACTACTAAGAGCAGGATAATGAGAAGTAAAAAATATAGAAGTACAAATATCTTCCACCCAGCTTCACCTCCTCCACCAGCAGCACAGGGAGATAGGAATGGGAATTATGGTCAGTTCATCACCCGTTGTTTCTACCACTGCCCTGGGAGAGGAGTCCTTCACCTGCTGCAACGTGGGGTCCCCCCACAGGAAACAGTCCTCCATGAACTCGTGCAACATCGCTCCCACGGGAGCAATGCTCCCAGAGTTCTTCACAAATTGCTTCAATGTGGGTCACTTTTCCATGGGGTGCAGTCCTTCAGCCACAGCCTGCTCCAGCCTTGGTCCCTCACAGGGCCACAAGTCCTACCAGGAAACTCACTCCAGCCTGGGCTCCTCTCTCCACAGGTCCCTGCCAGGAGCCTGCTCCGGCACAGGCCTCCCATGGGGTCACAGCCTCTTCTCAGGCATCCCCCTGCTCCAGCCTGGGTCTCCTCCGTGGGCTGCAGGTGGATCTCTGTGTTCCTGTAGATCTCCATGGGCTACAGGGACACAGCTGCCTCACCATGGTCTCTACCATGGGCTATGGGGGAATCTCAGCTTCAGTGCCTGGAGCACCTTCTGCACTGACCTTGGTGTCTGCAGAGCCCTTCTTTCCCATATTCTCACCGCACTCTGGGCACAGTGACATCTGCACAATAACTTTTTTTTCCTTCTTCTTAAATATGTTATAAGTGAGGCATTACGACCATTTCTAATTGGCCCAGCCTTGGCCAGCAGCAGGTCCGTCTTGGAGGTCCTCTCCAATTTGCCTGGGATTGGCTCTGCTGGACATGGGAAAGCTTCAGGGAGCTTCTCACAAAAGCCATTCCTGTAGCTCCTTCCTCTAGCAACACCTGGCCATACAAACCCAATACATTAGGTTAAAAAGACATCACATAATAAAACAGACCTAAAAAATCCAGTAAGAAATAATCTTTTCCCAGATTTAAAGTCGGAAAACCATACAAAATATGAAAATAAAAGTCCAAAACACAACCTAAAGAAAATTATGGCCCATTACAAAAGGTGAATGATACCCACAACCACCAGTTTATGAAAGCATTGGTTCCTCAATATATTGGTGTCTCTTTCTTAGAAATAAACAATTTATTTAATCTCAAACTTGAAACATTTTGTACTTTAAAATATTGATTCACAAGAAGTCCATCCCAAAAGATGGTGACATTTCCTAGCAAATGTTAGTACTGAAGCCTAAACTGTAGATATCCATCAGAAGGTTTTTTGGCTGAAGTTTGCAAGAAATAGATGCCAGCCACAGGAGTTTATATATAGACACTGCTAGTCACTCTGAAGGAGGTATTGACTGGGACGCCTTAAAAATTTCTACACCTGTGGAGACAAATGAGGGAATCAGTTTTTGATATACCCCATGACATATACATATGAGAAGGTGGTTAGGAGCATGGGTGAAGCAATTAGATGTACAGAAATAGATTTGTTCCCAGTGCAGGGCTCAAGTGCTACATCAATTTTAGTATTCCTGCCTTGATGGTATAATACTGGGCTACACTTCTTTTGGTAAACTGCATTAGCATCTGTTCACATAGTTTCCTGGTAAAGAAATCAATGTAATTTATGAAAGTTCAGGACTATTTTTCTCTTCCTTGTTTTGCACTTAGGTATATAATTGTTAATAATAGCTAGACTCCTAGAAAACATAATCACTATTATACACATTGGGGGTTTTTAGCTTGCAAACTGGATATGTTCTAGGATATCTCTGCCTTTTCCGCGCCTAAGATGTGAAGGAAAGTATGATAGTGTTATTCCTTTGTTCATAGTTTTCAGTTCAGCTGATTTGAAACTACACTTAGTCATTAGCCTAGTCAACCAGAGGGTAAAATGCCACTGGTGTTCTTTGCCAACTGGACACTTTGTGCATCTCCAAAGGCTTCAATTTTGCACTAGCAGAGTCTGAACAGATTAACTGGATGTATAAGTTAACTGCTGCTTCCCTAAGTTTGAACTCTGTGATCTCTGATCTGTATATTTGTGGGTGGACAACCTCACTTGCAGATTCTTCTTAAATTTGAAAAGTACACAGATAAATTCACCTGTTCCAGGAATCCTGGTGACATGAAATTCTCTTTGTCTCCAGCAGTTACCAAGTGTCTTTTGAATCTTTGTAGCTTTTGGGCTCAAAATATACAAGAAAGAATCCTGCTCAGTTTGTCTGAATTCTGTTCACACATGCACATTTTTAATGAGTGAAAAAAGAAGGACAACTTCCATTATATAAATACATGAAGAGTTTCAGTTTGCCAATATGTTTTGGAATATTTCCCAAACTGGAAATCTCAGTGTTCACCATGATCCTTAAATAAAAGAAGGAATTATTTTGACAATTTCACTGCTGCTTAGTATAAGTTCCTGTCATTGGTGTTACTATTACTGATCACAGATTGGGGGGGGTGGGGAGCTTGTAATACTAAACATTATATTTCTGGAGCTATGTTTTTGAAAGCAACCAGTATAGGTATTTCAGTGATACCTATGCATGGTTACATATATGGATAAAGTGAAGCTGTAAGAATATCATACTATAGACAATGAATGGGATTTTTTTGAAATTTACCTTTTATCAGCAAAGCTGTTCTGCTGGCTATGCCAGCCCATGTATAAAATGCTGCTACTGTAAAGCCATGTCACTGGATTATACACAATTTCTGTTATACCTTTCAGGGCATTGGTATGGCATATTTAGGCAGCACTCTTCTGCAATTCCTCACACTGCTCTTTCTGATGGCAATGGTTCATGACCAGCTGCTACACAGCTACAATTGCCTTCCTCTCAGCTCTGTTTACTTTTGATTCTTCCTGGATGTGGTACATTTTGTTTTATGCCATGTCACTGTCGTTATACTTACATAATGTACTTAAGTATTGTTTAGATTGACACAGTGTTAGTTCTAAAATTGAAAATAAAATGTCATTATTGGCAAGAGCAGCTGTTTTCACGCACATCATTTTCTGAACTTCAGTTTATTAATCAGGCTAAGCGGGAGTTTTGTACAAATGGTGGTATTTTTTCTTGAAGTATTCTATGGGCTTTAGATTTCCATCATAACAGAACTGAGTAGTATAATATAGCAGAAATGTTTGATGCCATTAAAACTGTTTATTCTGGGTTTGTAATTGATTTAATTGTAACATCAAGAGGGCTGCAATTTTGAAAAGTTTCAGCCCTGATTGCCTATTATTCACATGACAATGCTGAAATAAAATGACACTATAGTAAATGAAAACATAACAAATAACCCTGGTAGTTCAATAACACTTTGAAAGAAAACCAGTAGATGTTCTACAGAAATCACCTACAGGAACAGTAGGGAAAAAAGCCCATGTTTTAAACCAGTTTTTGTAAAAACCTGCTTAAAAGTGACTCTCCCAGAAACTGTCATAATGTTACTCATCCAGTAAAGCTGTTTTGATTGTCTTTAATTTTAAATAATACCTGCTTGTGAAGGGCAAACAAACACTAAGAAAAAAATCTTATTATCTATGTTGGAACAATAGGGCTGTATACCCTTAAATCTCACCCCAACCTTTACTATTCTCCATATAAAAGTCAAATGTAAAATTCATGAAATTCACTTGGAATTCAGGAGTGTTTGAAAAATTTTCACTGGTCCTTGATCCCACACAAAGGCTGGCTTTGCACAGTATCTGTAAGCTCTTCTTACAAACCAGGTTTATAGGTAGGAAAGCCCTGGATACAGTATGTTTCAGTATTGACTGACCAACAGCATCATGCATATTATATCCTTATTATTAATTCCTATAAAGAGAAAATATAGTACTCAAATTATTTACAATGCAAATGTTAATTAATAACCAGTCTTCACAGAATCACATAATCAAAATAACCACAGAATCACAGAATAT